>AFQZ01000219.1:0-60429 GCA_000222935.2 Aciculosporium take MAFF-241224 | reverse complement strand
TTATATCCTTAATTATAATATGGTTTATTAATTATATTAGGAATCCCTTAATAATTACACTAAACATCTTCTTATTTACTTCTGCCTTAGGTCTAAAGGCAACTCCTACCTAGGCTATGTTTTCCTTTTATTTCCTCCCTGCTTCTATAAATATAATAACTATATCTTTACTTTATAATTAGCATGCTACTACTGCCTTTTCTATACTAATAGCGCTGTTTACTGCCTTTATAATCTCTCCTAGTAATCTGTTCCTAACTGCCTTGCTAATAGTACTTTTCTTTACTAGTACTTCCTAGTAATAGTAGGCTAGTATTGCTATACCCTCTGTTTAGGCTAAAGGTATTATTATATTCTGCCCCATAACTCCGCAAGCTATAATATTTGCCTAAGTCCCCCTAACCACTAATCTAGTCCTATAAACAGCCTTTATTACCTCTTTAACCGCCTTCTTAACTGTGGTTTCTACTTTACTATTAACCGCTTTTATAATTAAAGCCTGTAGGCCTTCTATATTAGTTCTTACTTAGGCTATCTCCCCTCCTACATTTATAGCAATTTATATAAAAGTTCTAATAAAAGCTTATACTTTTATTATTTCTACCTTTAGGATAACTTTTATTATTAATTCCTTTAGTAATTTTATTTTATTCTTTAGTTTTTCCTATACTACTATTACTCTAGGATTTTCTCCTTAATATTATGTTTCTTCCTAAGTAGTGCCTTATCCTTTATTAGTTATAGATCTACATAAAAATTTATTAATTATTACACCCCTTATGCCGCTTACTCCCCTTGTATAATACGCTATTACTAGAGGGGGTAATTAATAATAAGGAATCTAATTCTGTGCTTCTTTTCCGTTTTAGGCGTAATACCGCGTCGTTCTAGCAGCCATTTGCAATTGGGTCTGCTCGTTGCCTTTTTGCATAATTAGCAAGTAATATATATACCTTAAGCCCTTTACTTAATATATTAAGCTTAATTATTTTAGTTAACTTTTAATAGTTTTTTCCTTATACCTTTTATTATAAGAAAAAGGTATTATTATTAGCTTTACTTAAAATATAACTATTAAACATTAATAGTATTAATTTCTCTAGGCATTGTTTTAGCTTTATAGGAAATCCGGCATTTTTTAATTTAACTTCTTTATAATTGAAGAATTTAGTATTACTAAGGCCTAATATATTATTAGTTTATATTTTAATAAGTTTAATATAAGAGCTTTCTTTTAAAGAAATAAGAAAATATAGGTTATAAGTAAAAGTAATTATCTAAAGCTTTTAATAATCATAATTAAAATACATTAACTACTAATATATACCTGCTTTTATAATTCTATAAAGCAGCTTTATTATAACTATAATAACATTTAGCAGGTAAAGGTATATAATTTATACTAAAAGCTTTATAAGAATTATATAATTAAGCTTTATTTATAACTACATATATACTTAGGTAATATCTCTTAACTAAGCTATAATACCTTTTCTTTTTAATAATAAAGTAAAAGTAATAATAAGCCTCTAACTAGCTCTTTAAATTATTAAGAACTATATAAGAATAATATTTTTTTTATAGTTACTATAGTCTTAAATAACATATTATAATTTTTTATATAAGAAATTAGTTACTTTACTCTTAATCTTATATACTATTTATAAACTAAAGAGTTTCTTATTTTTATGCTTTTAAGGGTTAAATTAAATAAATTTAAACATATTTCTTACTAATAAATCATTAATCTTAGCCTTATTAAAAAGTTTAAAGGATTCTCTAGATATAGTAATCTTTCCTTATATATATAAGTTAATTATAAGTTAAAAATTAGCCTTTTTTTTTCTATAAGGAAAACTTTTAGCTAAGGATACTTCTAAGGTCTTCTATAGCCTTTTTATAGTGGATTTATAGGGTTATTAGGAGGAGTCTTATAAATAATTTTATTAATCTTAGTATTTTCTTAGTCTAGGTTATTTAGGCCTAGGCCTTACTCTTTTTAGTAAGTTAAAGCTATTCTTATAGCTTTCTTATTTTAAGCTTAGTTATCCTTATAAAAAGGCTTTATTTTTAATAAAGTAATATATAGCTTAATAACTATAAATTAAAACTTTATAAGGCTATAAGGCATCTTAATAATATAAGTCTTTTTTTTTATTAAAAAAAGCTTATATAAACTAGTTTATTTACCTTTTTTATAATAAACTTATATATTAAAGTTTAAGAAAAGATTATATATTAATAGGGTTATTAGGCTATTTTAAGTATCAAGGGTATTATTAACTTAGTGCCTTATAAGACTATATCTTACTTTATTTATTACTTTTTAAAGTATCTTAGCTTTTTTAGTAATTATAAGTGTCGGAATCGCTCGTATGGATAATGGAAGGGATACGCAGTATTAACCAGGAATTATAGGTCGCATACAGAATGCATGCACCCTAATTGGCTGGATTATAGGTTATATGACCTAAGGGCTGTAACGTGGCTACAACACCATACCTCTGCATTATAGCCTGCTTCTTCCCCTCTTTAAAAGAGACATAGATGAATTGATTATTAAACCCCCCCCCCCCTTACATTTATGCTGCAGCATACTTGTAACCTGAGCGTTACTAACACTAATTAGTAGTTGCTAATAACCACAGATTTACTAGGTCATACCTAGAAGAGACTCATCCAAATGCTTTTACTTACATAACTATAAGAAATTCTAATGTTATGCTAACCAAAGGATTATTTCTTTAATTGTTAACTATTAAATTATCCATGATTATAAGAAGACTTATTTCTTATAGATCTTCTCCCTTATTATTAACTATTACTTATTTATAATTAAAACCAGATCTTTACCATTATTCACAGAGAATCAACCAACGCTAACCGCTTTAATTAATACTAAACATAAAGCCTAAAACACTAAAATATCTTTAAGTTAAGGAAAAATAGATGATTTTAATAAACAACTCTAAAAAGATATCCATAGAAGAGAACTTCTAAAGAGCACTCTTCCTTAAAAACTTTATAAGTACTATTTAATTCTATCCTTTAATTAGACTAAGTTAGTTAATAATATTAATATTAATACAGCTACTAAACAACAGATTAATAACCGTATTACATATACGATTAACTACTACATTCTTAATAAAGGAAAAGGGCATAATCTCCTTATTAACTTCTAGCAAGATTATAAAAATTAAACAAAGAATACTTTTAATAAAATTAACAACAACCTTAAGTATACTCTTTATAATTACCTTAATAACAATGGTGTTAAAACAGCCAGAGGATTAAAATTAAATGTCTCTAAAGATCTTATTAATATCTTAAACATTGACCCTGACATAGAATACAAACCTTTACTAGAAAAAGCAACTAGAAAAGGAAAAGAGATTTAATAACTTAAACTTTCTAATAATAAGGACTTTAATAATAAAGATTTTTATTTAACTAAAGACCCTTCCCTAGAACTATAAACCCTAACTAGAACACTTTCTAATAGTAATTAAAAAGCCCTTAATACTCTTAAGAGACTTTACTAAAAAGAAGAATAATATTCTAAAGAAGTATACGACTTTATTAATAAGAAGTTACTATATTTTAAAGAGAAATATTTTTAAGCAGGAGTTTCCCCCTTACTTTACCTAAAAGCCTTCCCTATTATACTTTAAGGTAAAGCCTATATATACTTTCTTAAATACTTTAAAGCAAAAATAATCCTATTTAAGGAGATAACTTAGAACATTAGGAATTACTTTAAAACACCTAAGAATAAGAGCTTCTATAAAACACAATTTACTAATTTACGCCTTTGCCATATTATTATAAAACATCTAATAAAGAATAAGTTAAAATGCCTGGAAATCCTTCTTAACCGACTTATAAAGATATTTAATAGCCTTTATAACCCTCTTAAGCAAGATATAATTCTTCTTTATTAAGTACGGCAAGCAATAAAAAACGATAACAATTTCTATAATACTAAATTTAGAAATGTGCTAACCTTTGAAGGATTTGTTAGTAATCTTTGAAATTACCTCTTAGCAATGGATATACTACTAACCTCTATAAGTCAGTTACTAACAACTACTAATAATAATCCGAATACCCTTATTGCCTGGTTTACAGACTAAAACACTAACATAGTAATGTTTATAAACCAACGCTATTTATAAGCTATATATTATAAAAAACCTTAAGCTAGAGCAAGCTTAAAGAAATGCTTTATATACTATAAAGAAGAATGCTAGTTAACTAACCATCCTGCCTCTAAGCAGAAGAAAGCAAAAGTAACTTAGTAAAATAATAGAAAACACTAAAAACCACCCTCTGAACGCTAATACCATGCATTCCTATAGGCCTATGAAGGCGAAATAGCCTAACTTACTGCTACTAATAATAGTAGTGAGGATGAACATAAAAAAGCTGCTTAGAATGCTGCTTTCCTTACTACTAATAAAAAAGAGGAACTAGATGATAGAGAGGCTTGTAATACTCTCTCCTTTATAATATTCTTTATATAAGCACTAAATCCCCCACTCTTTTCCTAGTTAACTATAAACTTCTTACAGAATAATGCTTTTAAACATGCCTTATTTCTTAAAGACCCCTATAACCACGATACTAATAAACAACCTTAATAACACGTATATCTTATAGATACGAGATATATAGCGGATACATTTTATAGTATACTCCTGGATACAGGAGCATTAGGAATTTCAACTACTGGCTAAGGCTAAGTTAACGCTCTAATAAAAATCATAAAGAACCTTATAATTAAGCATTCTTCTAACTAAAGAACCATTACCTTTAGAGCCGGTACTGCAACTTTAACTAGTATTTTAAAGCTTCTAACGATTTTTAGCATAATACCTTTTTATATGCTTAATAGTGCTATACTGTTTTTATATTCTATTACAGATATAGATAAAATCAGTGTTAAACTTAACAATCTTAAGAATCTTCTAATCTAAGGAGATAATAAGGTACCTATTATTAGGAAATAAGAATATCCTTAGTAAACAGCCAGTTCTTAAGAACCTGCTATCTTTATGCTTTTTAAAACCGAAATCTGTTAACTTTATCGCTAATTTGGTTATCCGTTAATTAACTAATTAAATAACCTTCTTACCAGGGCTGGTAAAGAATTTAATAAGGCTAATATAGGGAAAATCACATATACTTACTATTAATACTAAATGAACGCGAAAGCTCTAAGTAGATTTAAATTTACTCTTAAAGACAATATTAAATTTAACTACAAGGTCCTCGTTAATATCATGTAAATTAACGAAAAGCCGGTCCTATACGTTATAAATTCAGCAATATTATTTTAAGCTGCCTGCTTTCTTAAACCCTAATAACAGAAAGCTTAAGATATCTGGAATGCCCTTAAAGAGTGCTAAATTAATACATATCTTAGACCCTTAGACTAGATAGTCTATGATGCTAAAAGGAATTTTGCTTTTAGTGAATTTAGGCATTTAGCTTAACTGTTGTTAATCAATATTAATAAAGTTCCCATTAAGGCTTACAACAGCATTAGAAAACTTAAGCAATATCATGCCCCTCTTTACAGAGCATATAATATTATTAAGACCAAAGCTAATAATCTTCTCTTAAAAAAGCAGATACTTTAAATAGCTGTTAAAGCAGTTAATAACTCTGCTAGTCTAAATGGTCTTATTTCTACCCTCTTAGTCTTTAGAACCTATCTAAGGATAATAAATAATTCCCCCCCAAGCTTTACGGTTACCTAAAGAGCTAAGATACTTTAAAAAGCAATAGATAAAGCAAGACACAGTCTTATAAGGCGCTAAGTCCATAATACTCTTAATACCCATAATAGCTTAATAACCCTACCTATACACACTCTTCCTTTAAATTCTAATGTATAAGTTTATTATAAAAAAGGTAAATAGACTGGCTCTTATAAGCTTCTCTTAATAAAAGGAGAGACTTATATTATTAAGATGCCTTATAGCCCTATAAAGTTTCAGTCTATAGTTATTAAACTATATATAACCTCGCCAGAGGTAGAATCTTCTCATAAGAAAGACCCGGTTTACAAGAAAGACCTGGTTTAAGATAACGAAAATTATAAAAACCCCCCTGATAACCTAATAACTCTACTATAAAGAGGACGTGGAAGACCCTGGAAATACCCTCAAGCAAAGGCTTTTCTTACTAAGAAAGAAAAGGCCGATTTTTAACTTATAATTAACCTCTGCACGCAAGGAA
Organism: Aciculosporium take MAFF-241224; assembly: GCA_000222935.2. Taxonomy (NCBI): domain Eukaryota; kingdom Fungi; phylum Ascomycota; class Sordariomycetes; order Hypocreales; family Clavicipitaceae; genus Aciculosporium; species Aciculosporium take. The sequence continues at coordinate 54,183 of AFQZ01000219.1, read as the reverse complement.
AAATCAATACACCCAGAGAACCTTTTAAACTCTCTAACAAAGTAAAGATTAATGCTTTACTAGTAAGGAATATATTTAAATTTATAAAATTTAACCCACAAAGGCATAAAGGCAAAAAACTCTTTAGCTTACAAATAGTAAGAAAAGTTAAAGGTAAGGCAACTAACTCCCTATATGAAAAGTCACAATGTATTATCTAAGGCCATAGCAACCATAAGAAAGAGGTTATTCTTATACAGTCCCTAATAATTTAGAGAGCTAGTTAAAGGCTTATTATTACCCTTACTCCCTTATTAAAAAAGGAAGGCATTATAGTTTAGCTAAGGGATATTACCTAAGCATATATACAGTTACAAACAAAGCTTAATCACATAATTCTTACAAAGCTTCTAGTATAAATTGCACACCTTTACCCGCCAGACGTTATTATAGTCGTAATTAAGCTGCTATACAGAATAGCAAAGGCTAGCACACATTAGTAGTCGACGTATTTTAATTATTATTGTTAGAGACTACAGATAATAACCTTTATATATAACCCTTATCTGCTTATTTCTTCTAGTAAAAGCTTATGTTTTAGAATTATTAGAATGCAGACTAATAATACCTTAGGACTTAGTAATACTAAGTTTTTTAATTATAAAGAGATTAAGTTAAAAAACGCCGAATTCCTTACAAAGCCAAAAGAGAGGTTAACGATTTTAACACTATTAATGTTTAACAGTTGCATTTTAAGCAAAGTCAATAATAAGACCTTCTTTTTACAATAAAAGGCATAAGAAAGGAAGCTATTATAAGTTAATAACCCGACCAACTAAGCGAAATATGTTAAACAATAAGCATAAGGAGCATATATTGCTCTAATATATTAACCTAAAGCATCTTATAATCTTTCCGTTACTGCCTAAGTCTAATATCCAGAATCTAATAATGTTTTAAGGCTTAATAAAAGACTTTAATAGCAAATTAATAATTAAGACTATAGACTTTAATATATATCTCTCTCGCTAGAAAATACTGCTCTTTATGTCTTTATTAATAGTTCTTTTGCAAATAATAAAGACCTTAGCTCTTAACTAGGCTATATAATCATCCTAGGTAATAAAAGGAAGGATAACAATACCTTTAAATTCACCCTTAGAGGAAATATTATGACATACAGCTTAATAAAATCTAAAAAAGTCACAAGAAGTGCATTAGCTTCTAAGCTATATAGGATGGTTTAAGGTATTAATATTGCCTATATAATAAGCACTACTCTAAAAATTATTACTAACTAAATTAATAAGCTAAAAATCCTGATAATTATATACACTAACTCTTTCTTACTATATAAGTATATTATTAAGCTAGGGATAATAAAGGAAAAGAGGCTAATAATTAATATTATAGCTTTACGACAGTTATATAAGAGAAGGGAAGTAGCTAAGATCCGCTAGATTAATAGTAATAATAATCCTGTAGATATAATAACAAAAGCTTTACTAAATAAAGCTCTTAAGACCTTTATAACAAAGAATAAAGCCTAAATCCGTGTAGAAGGATGGGTTAAAAGACCTATCATAAGAATTGCTGCAGGAGCCGCTACTAGAGCCGCTAAAGATTAGAAAAGTCCTAATTCCCTACCAAATTCAACAACAAATTAAGCGCCCGATAAAGAGCTTAAATTCAATGAATTCGAACGCGATTATAAGCGCCTAATTTGGTAGGATTAAACGCGGGAATTACACTCTTTGCCCCCCCCCCACAACACTCTTTAGCCCTTACAACCATTCGACCTGAACCAACAAAAGTCATTCATTTAAAGGATGTTTTTTTTTTTTTTCGCTTTATTACTTGTTGGTTGATATCTGATTATTAGGGCGTTTTATGCATTTTTAAAGTAATTCCTCTTCTTCTTTAATAAAGAGAGAATTTGCAAGTATTGGAATCACTTGTATAGATAATAGAAGGGATACACTGCATTAACTAGGAATTATAGGTTATACACAGAATACATACACCCTAATTAGCTGGATTATAGGTTATATAACCTAAGGGCTATAACGTGGCTATAACACCACACCTCTGTATCATAGCCTGCTTCTTCCCCTCTTTTACAGACATAGATGAATTAATTATTAAACCCCCCCCCCTACATTTGTACTGCAGCATACTTGTAACCTGAGCGTTACCAACAATAAGCTTTATTAAAAAAAGGCTTAACTTATAATAACTACTACTGCCATACTTACTAAAATTAAATATAACTCCTAACATAACCTAGTGGATATTAATATTAAAGATATAGTATACTTATAACTATATAAAGGATACTAACTTTTAAAAAAGCTAAAGAAAAAATAATTACTATAAAGAGCAGGACTATATAAGGTTCTTAAAAAGGTAAATCCTTTATTATACTAACTTAAATTTTTATTAACCTTAAAGGTATATTTAGTAGTATTAATTATATATATATAAAAACCATACTAAAGTAAAGATTCCTTTAGTAGGAAGGAAACACCCCCTTTACTAATTAATTTAAAAAAGAGTAGTAAAGCTAATTACTAAAAGATTAAGTAAATTATCTTATATAAGGTAAAAATCTATTATATTAAGGGATAAAGCCCTAAGGTAGCTTACCTTATAAGATAAAAAGAATATACTACTAAAAATAACTAGTAAATTAATAAAAGTAAGACAAAGGTAAATATATTAAAGTTAATAAATAAATATCTAAAGAAGTATTTAATTAACTAAAATAAGAAGTATAAAAAGAAGGGGCTTATAAGGCAGGAGTGCTAATAATGCCTTAAGGTTAGTAGGATCTAATATCTTATAAAACTCTATGTAATTACTATAGGTAGAAATACATAACCTTGTTTTCCCTATAATACTACTTATAATTTCACTTTACTTTTTACTTAACATCTTATTTATAAATTTTGATACTATAGATTTCCTGTTTTTTTATTATCTTTTAACTTTATTTTCTTAATTCTAATTATAGTACACTTTAAGTTATTTTATCTTTTTAACCTTTTATTATTATTTTTATATATTAACAGACTTTTATTATTATTTTTTATTATATGCTTACAACCCCTTGCTTATTACTTACCTAATACTGCTTATTTTAAGCATTTTCTTTTATATTCTAAATGATTATCTTATATTACTATATATTATCTTAAACCTATTATAAGAACTTAATAACTATTATTTAAATATAACTACCTTAGAAGAGTATTATTAGAAATATAAGGTAGTAACCATACTAAATACCTTATTTAATATAGGTAATATAATATAAAAAGCTAATTTATATAATAAAAACAAGGACTTTAATATTAAATTTATTAGCTTAATAGTATACTAAGGGATTAAAACCTCTTTTAGCTGTATAGGGCCTAAAGCAAGATTTATAAGTACTTATACTATTTTAGGCAAACTAAGCAAGCTAGATTTTACCTTATTAGTTAGTTATTTTAAATCTACTAAGAAATACTACTAGTTTCTAAAAAAGGCAACTAAATTAAAGTTATTTAGAATATAGTAATATTAAGCTAGTAATAGCATTTAAACTACTAAAAATATAATTTATATATATTCTAAAGATTTTATAATATAAGGAGCTAAAATTAATAAGAATACAATCTTTATAGTAAAGATAAACATAATATACCTACTATAAATTAATATTCTATACTAGATCTTTAGAATAAATAACTCTATCCTAGCTAATAAACACTATAATAATAGTAAACACCTAGCTAACACGCTTATTATTTATAATATTAAAATCCTCATTAAATAGGCTACTATAAGCTTTATTAATAGAGAATAAGCTAGTAATACTACTAGTTTTAAAGATTAATAGCTAGAACTGCTATTAAAAGAAAAAATCCTTATAATATAATACTATAATAAATTAAGAGGTATAAATAGGCTTATTACTAAAGCCCTTACTATAATTAAAAAAGCGGATTTACTATTTATATATAGTTAGGACATAGGGGTATAAATAAACCAGGTATAAGAATTAATAACTAGGGAATAAAATATAACTACCCTAAAGAAAGAGCTAGCAGATTAATAAAAATTAATCTAAGGTCTAGCTATATAATATAGTATAATAAGTAAGGCTACTATAAAAAAAATAATCTTAAAGGAAGTTAAAATAATATATATAAACCTGAAATATAAATATTAAATTATAAATCTTAAAGACTACCTTAGTAAAGTTAAGAAAATAATTAATGCTTATACTACTATAATTAATAAGATAAATACTAATATAATAGCCTTAGACTAGTTTACCTAAGAAGTAATATATAATATTAAGAAGCTATAAGATATAAATAAAAGAACTACCTTAAGCAAGCTAGTTTTAAAAACACCTTTACTAAAAGGTATAATATTAAGAAAATAAGTTATACTAGTAAGGCTAAGACCTGCTTAGTCTACTATAGGAAAATCTCTATTTTATAATACTAATACTAGTATTACTAAGTAGGCCTTAAAATCTGCTTATAAGATAATGCTAATAGTAATATAATTTATTAAAGGTTTACTAAAACTAAGTATAAAGGCTAGGGATTTAAGAACACTAAATAAAAGACTAATTACTAGTAATAGCCCTTAAGAGAATAATAGCACTAAAAGATAATAACTAACAGATCTAGGGCTTATGGACAATAAAGCTATAATACCTACTAATATATAGTAAGAATTAGTTAAAGACTATTAAGAATATTACTTTAGGTATTATAAGGATAAATTAATTTAAAAAGGTCTTTCTTTTATTTTATTATTTTTTATATTTAAAAAGAGGATTATTATAAATTAGCTATTTTACTTTATTATTTTTTATTCTTAGCACTTAATAAAGAATGCCCATAGTTTAATTTCTCTTTATTAGTTCTGCCACTAGCTATATTAAACCCTATAAAATAACTAGGACAGTTATCTTTAAGGGAGGGGCACTTATTACAAAACAACCCATATGTCGGATTCATATATACATATATATAATCCGTCTACATAGCTAGTAGTAAGAATAACAACAACCTTATAACAATACACTTAACTATATAACTTAATAACAGTATATACAGGTGTGTTTAATAACTAGTTTATAATAACATTAATAACAGCTTTACGGTTGCTTCCAACCGACTACGTGACGAACCCACCACGTAACAACCTGGTTTAAGATAACAAACCCTTGATTTCCTAAGGAGGGCAAGGCCATGGCCTAAACAGCTAAGGGCAAGAAGACGCTAAACTTAACGAAAATCACAAGAATCCCCTGGCTTAAGACAAAAATCATAAGAATCCCCTGGCTTAAGACGAAATTTACGAGAATCCCCTGGCTTAAGACGAAAATCATAAGAATTCCCCTAACCTTATAACTCTAACTAACAAAGTAATAACCCTACTATAAAGAGAACGTGGAAGACCTTAAAAACACCCTTAAGCAAAGGCTTTTCTTACTAAGAATTAAAAGGCCGATTTTTAGCTTATAATTACTCTTTATATATAAGACCTATTATAAGAGTTATTATAAAAGCTGCTGCTAAAGCCGCTAAAGAATAGAAAAGTTAAACACCCTTAAGCAAAGGCTTTTCTTATTAAGAAAGAAAAGGCCGACTTTTAGCTTATAGTTAACCTTTATATAAAAGACCTATTATAAGAGTTACTACAAGAGCTGCTGCCAGAGCTGCTAAAGAATAGAAAAGTCCTAATTCCTTACTAAATTTAATAGTAAGTTAAGCGCCCGATAAGGAGTTTAAATTTAATGAATTTAAACGTAATTATAAGCGCTTAATTTAGTAGGATTAAACGCAGGAATTACACTCTTTAGCCCCCCCCCCACAATACTCTTTAGCCCTTACAACCATTCGACCTATACTAATAAAAGTCATTTATTTGAAGGATGTTTTTTTTTTGCTTTATTACTTATTTGTTAATATCTGATTATTAGGGCGTTGTATGCATTTTTTTTAGAGCGATTCCTCTTCCTCTTTAATAAAGAGAGAATTTGCAAGTGTTAGAATCGCTTATATAAAGAATAAAAGGGATATGCTATATTAACTAGAAATTATAAGTTATATATAAACTGCACATACCCTAATTAGCTAGATTATAGGTTATATGACCTAGGGCTGTACCGTGGCCATAACACTATATCTCTGCATTATAGCCTACTTTTTTCCCCTCTTTCTAATATAAATAAATTAATTATTAAACCCCCCCCCCTATAGTTGTACTACAGCATAATCGTAACCTGCGCGTTACCAACAGTAACTATTCTTTTACCTATATAGATCTAAGCTTTTAAGAATAAAAATCCAAGCTTCCAGCTTAAATCCATTACAATAACTTCTTTTAAGAAAAGGGTAGCATTATTTTTAGAATATATTTAGAAGGGGACTGCCTTAATATAAGCTATTATTAATTTTACTTAATAATAATAATAAGAGGCCTTAAATAGATTTAAATGCCTAGCTAAGTAATATTAGGAAAAGACTTTATATAGTTAAATCTTTATTATATTAAAATAAATTATCCTAGTTATAAACTTAACTAAATTAAGGCTAAATATTAGGTTTTAAATATACTTATATTATTAATAGTTTATCTAAATATCTTATAAAAAATATACCTAGTTTTATATTAATTTAATTAAAAAAGCTGCCTTTAACTTATTATTATTATTATAAGTAGCTAATTTTAAACCAGATCTTATACTCTTATTTTATAAGAATAATAAGGATTTAGCAAAATATATAATAAAGAAAATCTTAGCTATAAGAAATATATAAGGCTATAAAAACTAGTAAAATATTTTAATAAAGTAATTAAGTTATACTTAGCTAACTTAAAAACCTTTAAAAAGCTTCTTAAAAATAAAGGCACTTAAAAGATTTAAGATATAATAGGGAAGCGTTCTTAGTAATAATAGCCCTACTAGACGGGCTTTATAATTACTATCCAATAATGCTAAAAAAAATAAAAATAAACTAATAGTAGTATGGACCTGATATTCCGACATATTACGATTAATTCGGGTAATATTAGCAGGTGTAAGTACTAGGATTTAGAGAAAAATTAACGTTAGTATAGGTTTAAGGATTCTTATATACTATATATATAAGATGATTTAGTAAATAATAGTAAGAGTATATTTAACTAGTTTATTTAAAAAAAGAAGAACTTTATAGAGATAATAGGATGCTAAGAAGGGGGCTATATAATAGATTTAAGCTAAAAGCTTAAATTTATATAATTAAAAGCTTAGATCTATATAAGCAGAAGAATAGTTATTTTATATTAGCTATATATAAGTAATTTAAGCCCTAAGTAGATATTAGGCAGACATAGAAGTATATATATAAGGTTATAAGAATTAGGCAGATCTTTTTTCTTTTTTCTTTTCTTATAAATATTATTCTTATTTAAGTTGCTAGTTCTGCAGTTGCTTACTAGGCCGAACCATAACATAAAGCTACTTTTATTTTTATTAAGTTTATTTAATACTTATATAATTATTATATTAATATAACTACTTACTTATATATTTATTTTTTAGGTTAATATTTTTATTAAGCTAATAATTTATTATTCTTATAAGAAAAAGTAAATATTTTATTATAATTAGGGGTTTACTAATAAAATAAAGGTTATAGTTAATTATACTTATAGCTAAATAGCTATAAGTAGGGTTAGTAATATAAATATTATATTTATTAGCCTTTTTATCTTTTTATAAGACCTGTTCCCCTATATATATATATATAGCTAGGGTATGGCTTGCCCTAGTAGGTCTTTATACCCTTACGCTCTTGTCTTATAACTCTTCTAACAAAAACCTTTTATAAATTTAAAATAAAAATTATAAACTAAAAAAAAAATTTTAAAAAAAAAAGAAAAAGAAACAGAAAACAATTAAAAAAATTATTACTTTATATTAATGTATAAAGCAAAAAAATTATTATTAAAAATTATATATTTTAAACCATTACTTATAACATAATACTAAGTATTAATAAATATACTTTTATTTTATTAAATATCTTATTTATGTTTTTCCTTGTTGTATATTTCCTGTGTCAAGTTGCTATTTTACCCTCCTATGGTAAGTTAATACTAACACCTCTTTCCTATATAATGTCGCGATCTGATTCGCGACAAATCTGCCACTCAGGCGGGAAGACATGCACAGATCAAGAATCTGAACGCCTCGGGCACTAAATACATAACCGTCTATCCTACTATCCGTGGTGGCTGGTCGGACCGGCTAAGGAACATCCAAACTAATTGCCTCGTAATTCTCGTTGAATGGCGTTGATCTCGTTTAGAAAAAGCTTGGAGTTAGCAGCAGACATCTGCAGCACAGTAAGCATTTAGCAAAGCGCCTTAGAAATGGGAAGTCTCACCCTAATTGTAATGCTGACTGGTTTTGCATCATCCCCTTCGAAGGCAGTGAACAGTATTCCAACGGACTTCAACGAAGCCTTTTCTTGAAATTCCATTGCAGGCAGAATGGCAGTATTTAGAATAACGCGATGTGTTTGATCCTGACGAAGAATAAGTCGCGCAACTTTAGGACTCACGCTCTTGTCATCCGCAGGCTTTTCACCAGCCTCCAAGTCTGAGACATCAAAGCTGCCAGGAATAACAGTCCCAGAGTCATTGAATTCAACACAAGTATCAGGGACGTTTATCTTCAACATGCCAGCACCGCGCTCCTTCCAACCAGTCTGCTTATCAAGGCTGAACATTTTGGCTCGTACCGATACTACGGTAACCTCGCCGGCCTCGCCATCGTCTACTTGGACTATTTTTCGATAGCGTATTAGTGCGCAGTCGGTCGAGTTTGATGCACTGCAAATAGATGTAGCTTACTCTTGTGGAGTTTTGGCCTTTTCTTGTCCTCGATATCTTTATCGGGAGAAACTCTCCGTAGCTTATCGTTCAGCTGCCATTCACTGTCCCTATCGTGTTCATAATCCTCTTCATCTTCGCTTGCATCACTGTCTGGTGCACCAAACGGTCTTACCGTCTTGTCAATCTGGGAAGACTTTGTTCCAGATGCGATACAACTACCCGAGGGTTTGAAGCCCGACAAGGCGTTAGACAGAGGCCCAAAGCCAAGCGCTCCAGACCCGTTGGCCTTCGAGGAGAGTCCCGCGAAAGGAGAGGCGCCTGAGCTTGAACTAAACGAAAGTGTGGGAGTTGCAGCAGGATGAGCATTGTCAGCAATCGTAAATCTTGGTTGTGAGGCCATTGAAGATGTGGTAGACACCAGGGATGATGGTTCCGGTTTGGCGGAGGATAATTCTTTTGCCGGAGAAGATCCTAAGGAAGCAAAGCCAGAAGATTTGGACGCTAGCTTGCCGAAAGCCGAACCGGCGAGAGTGATTGAGGATGTATCCCGTGAGATCTTGGCGGCGTCTGCAGTGACTTCTTGCTGGTCTTGTTTCTTTATTTTGCCCTTGAACTGTGGTAATGGCGACTCCTTTACATGGAGAAAATTCTATACGTTAGTCAAGGTTGCTCAGAAGTTAAGCTATTAGATAGCTAATGACGAAGACGGGGAGAACTCACGTGTGCAACATCACTTGATTCCTTCTCCCGATATCTCTTCTTCTCAGGCTCATGCCTGATAGTTCGGTTTTTTAATAATTCTGAAGACGTAAGATTTGTAATGTCGTTTTCATCTGATCCTTGATTTCCTTCTAACTGGTCATGAGCTCGCTTTTTTTGAGGCGAAAAAACCTGCTCGCTCAAAGCATGACTCTGTGCATCTGAAATGCTTAGAGTAGGTGTATCCGGGCGGTCCATCTCTGTGGTTATTCCCTCTCCTTCATCAGATAGTTGATCCGAGATGGATGATTGCTTCAATTCTCGTCGTGTGGCGCGCGTTTCGGCATCCTCCGCCGCGTCCGCTTGCACTGGTTCGTTTTTGGGACTTGTCCCAGGTCTTTGGACACCACCAGCCATAGCAGCCGTGTTGTAGCAGTTGGGGATTGCCTAGACTACAAAAGAACGAGTGCAGATCGACACAAGATTACCACCACCCAATAACGATGGCCAGTGATAATATGACAAGTCGAGATAAAGCTGTGCGGATGACAAGGAAGGAACGTCAGTGACATGGGTCGAACGACAGTCGTTGCTACCGGGCAGGTGCGGAAAGATTACAGATTCATTCGGGTAGTTATAACAAGTCTAGCATAACAGATGTTTTCGAGGGCACCTGACCTGAGGAAAGGGTTCTAACTAACCTAAGGTAAGGGTGTAGTGGACTCTAAAAAGTAGGCCTAAGCAGGGCTATAAAATTGAAAGTAATATCTAAAGGTCCTAAGTAAATTTATAGTATTATAACTATTAATTAATATTAGATGTATATAGGGTAAATAATATTATAGTATTAGGAGGACAGTAATAATATTTAATTAGTTATTATTTTTTATTATATATAAAATATAGTATTTGTTATAGTTAATAGTCTACTAGTAGAGTAAAGGCTATAATAAAGCATACTTACTATATAATAGCTATAGATAGGGTATATAATATAAAGGTTATATTTACTAGTTCTTTTATTTTTATATAAGACCTAATTTATTATATATATATATATAGCTAAAGTATAGCTTGTCTTAATAAGTTCTTTTTGTCTTATATTCTTATTTTATAGCTTTTTTAATAAAGTACTTTTTTTACTTATAAATATTTTTAATTATTATAAATAGTTCTAAATATGTTTTATTATTTCTTTATTGTTTTTTTACTATAATTTAATTATCTTCTTCTTTATATAAATCTATATATTTTATATTATTTTTTTATTATAATCTTTTAAAAAATATATATATTATAATAATCTTACAATACGTTATATTTTTATAAATATAAATTAAATTTTATAACAGCTTTATAATAGCTTTATAATAAAGTTATTACTTATTTTTATTTTTTTATGATTTCTTATTGTTACATAATGGATACTCCACTTAGTTAGTTAGTAATACTATACAGCTGTTTGTTATTATGATTATATAAGAACATTAACACATACCTATTCACTAGTTATATAGTTAAATACATATTTGTTAGGAGAGTTATAAGACAAGAGCGTAAGAGTATAAAGACCCTATTAGGAGGAGAAGACTATTAAGTTATAAGAATAAAAAACAGTAAAAAGGTTAAAAGATAGTTTTTACTTAATAGCTAAGCTATAGCCTAACTATAGCTTAACTATAAACTCTAAAAAAATACCACTTTTTTCTCGACAAACCGCGGATACGACGCGGTATTACGCCTAAAACAGAAAAGAAGCACAGAATCAGATTCCTTATTATTAATTACCCCCCCTAGTAATAGCATATTATATAAGGGAAGTAAGTAATATAAGGGGCATAATAATTAATAAATTTTTATATAGATCTATAATTAATAAAGGACAAGGCACTACCTAGGAAAAAATACAGCTTTAAGGAGAGAATCCTAAAGTAATAATAATATAAAAAAAACTAAAGAATAAAATAAAATTACTAAAGGAATTAATAATAAAAGTTATTTTAAAAGTAAAAATAACAGAAGTATAGGCTTTTATTAGAACTATTACATAAGTTACTATAAATGCAGGAAAGAAGATAGCCTAAATAAGAACTAGCACAGAAGGCTTATAGGCTTTAATTATAAAGGCAGTTAATAGCAAGGTAAAAACCATAGTTAAAAAGGCAGTTAAGAAGGCAATAAAGGCTATTCCTAGGACTAAATTAGCAGTTAGGAGAACTTAGGTAACTATTATAGCTTATAGAGTTATAGGGCAGAATATAATAATCCCTTTAGCCTAAACAGAGGGTATGGCAATACTAGCCTGCTATTACTAGGAGGTAATAATAAAGGGAAATACTATTAGTAAGATAATTAAAAACAGATTACTAGGGGAGATTATAAAGGTAGTAAACAGCGCTATTAGTATAAAGGAAGTAATAGCAGCATACTAACTATAGAGTAAAGATATAGTTATTATATTTACTAAAGCAGGGAGGAAATAAAAGGAAAACACAGCCTAAGTAAGAGTTGCCTTTAGACCTAAGGCAGAAGTAAATAAGAAGATGTTTAGTATGATTATTAAGGGATTTCTAATATAATTAACAAACCACATTATAATTAAGGATATAAGGAAGAACATTAAAAAGGAGAATAGTTTAAACATAGTAAAGATAATAGTATAGAAGCTAAAGGGAATAGTAATAAGGGCACTACTAGTAGTTAGTATTAAGGGCACTAAGGCAGCAAACTGCCTATACTATAGGGGAATAGTATACTAAGTAAAGATTTTTAATACTAAGCTATATAATAAGATAATCTACCTAAAGCAATATTATAACTACTATAAGATTAGGCATATTACTAGGTACTATAAGGAGGAAGTAAGATATAGCAGGTATACTACTAAAAAACACCCTAAGGGAGAAAGGACTTACCTAACATTAATAGGTAAGGTATAGAAAAGATGCCTAAATTATATAGGGGTATATTTAGTATAGTCTTAGCTGTGCTTAGTAAGTAATAATAAATAGTAGCAGGCTAGGGAGGCTTATACTATAAGACCGCTGTTCTTCTACAGCTATTAGCCAGAGGTCGTAATAGCTACTATAAGTAAGGGTTATTAAGGAGAAGAGACTAGGGGACTAATAAAAAGGCAGCTAAAAGGAAGGAGTATATAACTAAGGGGCCCTTTTATAAGATAAACCTATAAGCTATAATTAAAATAATAAAGACTGGCAGAGGAAGGCATAATGCTAGCCTTTTTACAACTAATAAGAGGGTAAAACAATACTAGAGCCAGCCTAACCAGGGTGCTCTAAAGCATATAATAGAGTATATAATTAAGGTTATATACTAGAATACATAAAAGAAAAGCAATCTAGTATATTTAGCATTAAGGCATAACGTTAGCCCTAAGGTAATAGCTATTTAAAAACCAAAAGGTTATAATAGTATACTGCTAAATTTATTTTAGGGGCACTATATATTAGTAATATATAGTAGAAGAATAGTAATTTATATATATTAAAAGGTTAAGACAGGACTTTAGATTATAAGGAGGGGGGAGGATTAGTATAGTATTAAGCTATATAAAGTAAAGGTATATAATATCTATTCCCTAGCTTATAAAAGGGAGTAGTAAATGCCTTTATAATACTTTATTAATATCTAGGCAAAAGGCCAGAGTATGTTTATAGGGGACTTTAACTAATACTACCTCTTATAGAATAGATTTAGCTAAACCTCTTAGGGGTATAATAAGATGTTAGAATTTATAATAAGGTAGTAACTTAGCCTAGCTATACCGTTTAGGGAAGTAATAAGGAGAGAACATGGCAGTAGGAATAGCACTATTAACTATGTATAGACTACTTATAATATTAGTATTAAATTCATTAGGCTAGTGAAAATCGCCAGATCTGACCATATACCTTAGCTTATTAGCATTAGAATAAGCAAGGAATTAAGCAACAGCCTAGGGTTAGTCTAGGGTTAAAGGACAGCAGATAAGAACCTTATTATAGTAAAGGCTTTAAACAGGCTTAAAAAGGAGGGGTTAGAGCTTCTGCTATATAACTAACAGAAAATTAATAATTATACGTAATAGCTTACTTAATAACTTATAGAGATAGCTAATATAGTGGCACCTAAATAACCTTAAAGGCATAGTAAACTATAGCCTTAGTAAAATAAAAGGGTAAAAGATATAATAGTAAAGGCAAGACATGCTAATAAGTAGTAGTAGTATTAATAGACATAGGAATTATAGCAGGCCTTAATAGAAGCTATAGGAAAACAGGATTATATAATCTTAAAAGAGAAGAGAAGTAGTTAGTAATAGATAGTTAGTAAGTTATTTAAGTCTAAAGGGAGCCTTTAGACCCTAGAGCACTAGGCCTAGTTATAAAGTGGACTTCCTCCTAAGATATAATAAGTCCTACTACTAAATCGGCTAGGAGATAATAGTAGGGAGGAGATAGTAGAGGTTATACATAAGGGTAAGGCAAAGGCATTTATAGAGAGGTTCTTTCCTTTATCTACAGCTAGGGCTTTAGGTTTAGAGATAGAGGCAGAGATAAGATACCATAGTAATAATTAAGTAATTCCTGTATTTATAAAGAAGGAAATTAAAGAAGTTATAAAAAATATAGTAAGTTAGAAAGCCCTAGGGCCGGACAAGCTGCTAATAGGTTTCCTTAAGCTATATAAAGCAGCCCTAATATTGTATTTAATACGCCTTGTAAATACATACTATGGTTTAGGACACTATCCGGCTGCCTTTTAGTGAGCGAAGGTAGTAGTTCTATATAAACCTAGGAAAACCCCTAAGGAGTTAGGCAAACTAGGGGGATAGAGGCTAATATTGCTATTAAATATAATAGGAAAAGTAATTAAGGGAGCTATTATAAGGAGGATTACTACTATAGTAAAGGAAGGCTATATATTACTAGATATATAAATAGATAACAGGGCTGGCAGGTTAATAGAGGTAGTACTAAGTATATTAAAAGAGATTATAAGAATAGTATAGCATTACTAGGGGATAGCATTATTACTATAGCTAGATATTACTAGGGCATTTAATACTATTAGTTATAAACAATTAATTTACACTATAAAGGAGTTAGAACTACTAGGGTAAATAACCAGATAGGTATAGGGCTTTATATTAAAAAGAAGAGCATAACTAGCATTTAACAGATATATTACTAAGGAAATCTAAGTTACTATAGGGGTTCCGCAAGGGTTGCTAGCGTCTCCTATTCTCTTCCTGCTTTATATTACGCTATTATATTAAAAACTAGTAGCAGTGGAATTAACATTAATATTAAGGTTCTTAGATAATATAAATATTATAGTATATAGAAAAACAGTAAAGGAAACTAAAGTATAACTAGAAAGAGCCTAGAGAATATATAAAGAGTAGTTAAAAGAGTATAGGCTAAGGTTTAACCTAGGGAAGAGCAAGCTAATATACTTTATAAGGAAGAGGCAGGCAATTATAATAACAATTTAACTTAGAAGAATAATAATATAACCAACATAATCAGCGTGATTCCTAAGGGTTTAGATTCACTAGAAGCTTTATTAGTTAACCTATATAAAGAAGGTAAATACTAAATTATTACAGTAAAAGTTAGCACTTATAGCACTAGCTGTATTTACATAAGGATGCCAACTAGAGTGTGTAAGATCCCTTTATATATAGGTAATAAGAAGTATAATAGCTTATAAAGCTAGGATATACCATACCCATAGTAAGTTAAAAGGGGTAGTACAGGGGGTAGTAAAGGTATTTATAAGGGAATAGAATAAATGCTTAAAGCAGGTTATAGGGGCATATAAGGCAATACTAGTAATACTCTTAGAGATAAAAGCAGTAGTACTACTAGTAGATCTGTACCTTAATTATATTAAGTAATAATTCTACTAAAGACTTAAGGATAGTAGTATAAGCAAAAAGATATAACAGGTATGTAATTTAATAGCATTACAGCTATAATACTAAGGAAGAGGCTGCTAATATAATTACTATAAGGCGTTTCCTAATGCCCCCCCCCCCCCTCCCTAGCAGCCTTATAGCCAGATAGAAATTAAAGAAGGAGTGGGAAAAATAGTAGATATAGCAGAGGTATAAGGCTTAAGTAAGAAGAAAATAGGCAAAAGTAATAGTAGTAAATAAGGAACCTAACTTTAAGAGTATAAAAAAGATAGTAAGGCTTTATAATAGCCTGCTAAAGCATAAATTTACAGCCTTAGTACAGCTTTAAACAGAAAAAATAGGGCTAAATGCCTTCCTTTATAATAAACAGGTGCCTAAGGTAATATTACTAATATATTAATACTAGGGAGGAAATAAGGATATTTACTACCTTATTCTATTATACCTAGAATATAACTATTTAAGGCTAATCCTAGTAGTGTCTATAATAAGAGACCTGTAGGAACTTAGAGCAGCGCTTAACAATAAAAAGCTGGCACTAAATATTATAAAGTAGGTGCTCTTAACTAAGTAACTTTAGTAGTACAGGTTAGCAGAGGAGCTTTATAAGGCATGGCAGATATATAATATTAAGGCTAAAAATAGGACTAAAGGTAATAAAAATAATAGAATAAAGGAGGAAGAGCTAGATTAGGAGGGGAGGTGCTTATAAGGGGTTTTTACTAATATACTAACCTTTTATATAAAGCATAACTATACTTCTGTCATTATCTGCAGTTCTGGGGGAACTAGCAAATATCTTATACTAATAGTTAAAAATAATGAAGACTTTATATTAAAGGCTTAGCAGGAGCTATATAGAAGAATATAGGTTTTCTCCCCTATCTTAGGGTTTTTCCTATATTAAGAAGTTAGTTAATAAACTAGTTAGTAGCTCTAGCTACCTAGTGTACATGAATAATAATAGCTTAACTATATATAAATTTTTTTTTTAAAAAGGTCTAGTAAATATAACCTTTATATACTTATATTTACTTTTAATATTTAAGCTATAAAATACTTATATTATAGCTTTTACTTTATTAATAAATTTAATCTTATAATATAATATTTTTTTTTATAAAATAATAAACTATTAGCTTAATATAAGTTATTAACTTAAAAAGCTATTATTTATATAGCTAGTTATAAACTTCTTATAATATAATAAAAAAGTAATACATATATTAATAAATTTATAAAAATAAGAAAGGCTATAAGAAATAATAATATCATATTAATAAAGGGTACTTTAGATTTTAAAATATAAATAATGAATTAAAAAAACTAAGCTATAACTAAAAAGTAAAGGCTTTTTAAGATATATTATTAAATAATAAATAGTAATAATAATAAACTAAATAATAATAAACTAAATAATAAAAAGGCTAAGATCAATAAAGAATTAAAATATATATATAACCTTACAGCTAGGAAATAATAATAAAAGAAATAAATTAATATAAATATTATTATACTAAGAAAATAAAAATAATCTTAAAAAAAAGAATTAAACTTGTTGGCTTCACAGGGTACGATATGCTGCAGTAATAACGTGGGGGGGGGGTAACAAAGGTCTGATTTTCTATTATAATTAATGTCTAAGTGAAAAGAGGGGGATGATGCAAAAGTATAGTATTATAGCTATAGTACTACCCTGTGATGGATTCGAGCTCGAAGCTCGGATCTACACAGCCGGAGAGCGGATGGCTTTATATAAGCAATATATAAGCAGCTTAGGCCTTAGTTATATATATAACTATAAAGGCAGGGTTACTAAAAGTAAATAAATCTTTTTTTTCTTTTTCTTTTTATAAATAATATTCTTATTTAAGTTACTAGCTTTATAGTTATATTTTAGTAAAACTATAATATATATTATTTATTCTTTTATTATTTACCCTAGAAACCTTAATAAATATAATATAAAGGTTATACTTATTGTTGGAATCGCTCGTCTTGAGGATGGAAGGGATACACAATAGTAACCGGGAATTGTGGATCATATGTACAATACGCGTGCCCTAATTAGCTGGATTACTATGTCATGTGACCTAGGGCAGTACTATGGCTATAATACTACACTTCTGCATTATCCCCCTCTTTTCCCTTTAGATAATTACAAGAACCATATAGAAATCAGACCTTTATTACCCCCCCCGTTATTGCTGCAGCAATCACACCCTGTAAAACCAGCACTAATTAGTAGTTGTTATAACCACAGATTAGCCAGGAATTAACAGAAGAGACAAACTTCTAATATAATGCACTTATTCACTTAATTACACAGAATCCGTTGTTTATGCTACTTAAAAGTAACTTTTTCTATTATTATCGACTTTTGCTACTTATTCATGATTATTAAAAAAGTTTTTTTGTGGAATTTACCCCTTATTATTAACTTGCTACTAGTCCATAATTAAAGTATCTTCTTTGCTGTCTATCACGGAGAAAACACTAAAAATGGCTTTAACTTCCACTACTAGAGCTGATTAACCTATCTAAGACTCCCTTCCTGCAAAACTCCAAAAGTATTCTAACTACTTTACAGAGAAATAGGCCAAAGCTAATAAACAAATTAACCCTAAAAAAGCTATAACTTCCAAACTTTACAATAAATTTGCCTACTATATTAACTAGTATAAATCTAGTAACTAGCAAGGTACTAGGTTTCTGTTTATATACTAAGAAGACTTTAAAGAATAAAATGCCAACATTTTTAAGAAGATTACCCCTAAGGTCCGACAAGTACTTCGAGATATTCTTTAAGATTAAGGAATTAACACGTAAAAAGGATTACAAAGACTAATTAACTATATACTTACTAATTTAGTTAGTATAGATAATTCTGTTTTCTTTCCTAATGGAAAGCTCCTAACAGGAAATAACACTATTAACACGTTAACATTAATAATAACCTCACCTCCCCCTAACCCTCCTAACCCTCCTACTAAAGAAATAATAATAAAAATAACAATCCCCTCTCCCCTAGAATAATAAACTATATTAAAGGAAATCACTAATATAGACTAAAAAGCCTTAAACTCTCTTACTAGAGTTTATAATAAGGAAAACAAGTATTTTAAAGCACTTTTTAACTTTATATATCCTAAAGTCCTAATATTTAAGGATATCTATATAGTATAAGGAATTTTGCCTAAGTTATACCTGTTTGCACTATTAATAATGCTTACAGGTAATGTTTATAAGTATTACCTTAAGAAATTTAGCAGAAGACTTATTTTATTTAATATAATAACTAAGCAGATAAAGGAAAACTTTAAGACCAAAGAAAATCGAAAATTCTACTAAATACGATTTTAAGAGATAAAGTTTTATTACGTCATAGCTGAAAATCTAATAAAGACTAAACTTAAATGTTTGGAATTAATGATTTAATAGCTCTTAGACCTATTTAATGGTCTTTACCCCCCCTCTGAGAAAGATATAATCCTTAGGCGCTAACTAAAAATATCTGTTTAAGATAGCCCTGAATTTAACTAGATAACCTATGTCCGAACTAATACCTATAAAGGCATAGTTAGTAATATTCGCCGCTGCCTTACAACAAAAGATATAATAGAACCTGTTTTGAAATCATCTATAAGCCAATAGATTATAAGAGAAAGCAAGTACTAACCTTAAAACACTACCCCAAGCACTAATATGGTTTTGTTTACTAACTGACGATATTTACAAGCTTCCTAACCCCAAAATAAAGCTAGATCTCAGAAATGCTTTATTTATTATAAAGAAGGATGTTAGTTAACTAACTATCCTATCTCTAAATAAAAGAAAGCAAAAGAAACTTAGTAAAGCAACTAAAGGCATAAATCCCCTCCTTTTAAACGCTAATTTCACGCATTCTTATAAGTATTTAAAGGTAAAGACAAAGAGTTATTACCCCTGGACAGCAGGGATAAGGATAAACATAAAAAGGCTGCCTAGAACGTAGCATTTGTTGCATCTAAAGAAGAAAAGGCATAAAACAATAAAAAAGCACAAGAAACCCTCACGTTTATAACTTTCTTTATATAAGCACCTAATCCCCCTCTCTTTTCTGCCTTAACCATAAATTTCCTATAAGATAACGCCTTTAAACACGCATTATTTATTAAAGACCCTTACGACCACAATACCAATAAAACCACATAAAAGCAGGTATTTCTCGTGGATTCACAATATACTATAGAAACGTTTTATAGTATCCTCTTAGATACTAAAGCAGCTAGAATTTCAACTACTAGCTAAGGTTAAGTCAAAGCCTTAATGCGCCTTATAACAGACCTTACGATTAAGCCTTCTTCTAACTAGAAAACTATTAACTTTAGTGCTAGAAGTGCGACCTTAAATGGCATTTTAAAGCTTCCTATGATCTTTAGTATAATTTCTTTTTATATTCTTAATAGTACCATACCTTTTTTATATTTTATTATAGATATGGATAAAATAGGTGTTAAGCTTAATAATCTTAAGAACCTCCTTATTTAAAGAGAAAAGAAAGTACTTATTATTAGAAAATAAGGATATCCTTAGTGGATAATTAGTTCTTAAGAACCTGCTGTCTTTATGCTCTTAAAAGCAGAAATTCGCTAACTTTATTATTAATTTAGCCACCCTTTAATCAACTAACTACACAACCTTCTTGCTAAGGCTGGTAAAGATTTTAACAGAGCTAACATAGGAAAAATTACATATGTCTGTTACTAATGTTAGATAAACGCTAAGGCTCTGAGTAGATTTAAGTTTACTTTTAAAGACGATTTTAAATTTAACTATAAGGTCCTTATTAATATTATATAAATTAATAAAAAGCCTGTCCTCTATGTTATTAACTTAGCAACTTCATTTTAAGCCGCTTGCTTTCTTAGACCCTAATAACAAAAAGCTTAAGATATCTAGAACGCTATTAAGGAATGTTAGATTAATATATATCTTAGTCCCCTAGACTAGATAGTTTACAATGCTAGAAGAAACTTTGCTTCTAGTGAATTTAGGCATTTAGCTTGACTATTGTCAATTAATATTAATAAAGTCACCGTTAAAGCACATAATAGCATTGGAAAACTTAAGCAATATTACGCCCCTCTTTAAAGAGCATATAATATTATTAAGACTAAAGCTTATAGTCTTCTCTTAAAAAAGCAGATGCTTTAGATAGCTATTAAAGCAGTTAACAACTCTGCCGGCCTAAATGGCCTTATCCCAACCCTCTTAGTCTTTAGAATATATCTAAGAATAATAAACGATTCTCCCCTAAGCCTTAAAGTTGCTTAGAAAGCTAAGATGCTTTAAAAAGCAATAGACAAAGCAAGATACAGTCTTATAAGGCGCTAAGTTAATAATGCCCTTAACACTTAAAATGGCCTAATAACCCTACTAACATATAATCTTCCCTTAAACTCTAATGTATAAGTTTATTATAAGAAAGGTAAATAAACTGGCCTATATAAGCTTTTTTTAATAAAAGGAGAGACTTGTATTATTAAGATGCCTTACGGCCCTATAAAGTTTTAATCTATAGTTATTAAGCTATATATTACTTCGCTGGAAGCAGAGACTTCTTATAAGGATAACTAAGCTTAAAATAAGGAAGCTATAGGAATAGCTTTAACTTCCTAAGAAGGGCAAGGCCTATGCCTAAACAACCCTGATTAGGAAAACGCCGAGATTAACGAAATTGTTTATAAGACCCCCCCTGACGAAATTGTTTACAAGACTCCCCCTAATAACCCTATAAATCTAACACAAAGAGGCTGTGGAAGACCTCGGAAATACCCTTAACTAAAAGCTTTCCTTATAGGGAAAGAAAAGGCTGACTTTTAGCTTGCGGTTGATCTCTACTTAAAAGACCTGTTGCGAGGGTTGCTGCGAGAGCTGCCGCCAGAGCCGCTAAAGAATAGGAAAGTTCCAATTCCCTACTAAATTTAACAACCGATTAAGCGCCTAATTAAGAGTTTAAATTCGATGAATTCGAACGTAATTATAAGCGCCTAATTTAGTAGGATTAAACGCGGGAATTACACTCTTTAGTCCCCACTATACTCTTTAGTCTTTAATGGTAATAATAACCTTACTAATACGATAATAAAGGCTTCCCTAAATAAAAGCATTAAGACCTTCATGACTAAGAATAAGGCTTGGATTCGAGTAGAAGGTTAGGTAAAGAGACTGGTATTAAGCGTTAAAGCCAAAGCTGCTTAAGCACGCAATAAAGAGTTTAAATTCAATAAATCCGAACGCAATTAATTAAGGGACTTTAAGGATGCTCTGGACTAGGGAAAAGTTATTCATTTAGGTAATATTTCTTATGTATTGTAACGTTATTAATTTTTGCTTATTTGTTGATTTTTACGGATTTTTTACGTGTTTTAGAGCGATTTCTCTTTTTTAATAAAGAGAGAGTTTGCAAGTATTAGAATCGCTTGTCTTAAGGATGGAAGGGATATACAATAGTAACCGGGAATTATGGGTTATATGCACGATGTGCATGCCCTGATTAGCTAGATTACTATGTTATGTAACCTAGGGTAGTACTATGGCTATAACACTATACTTCTGCATTGTCCCCCTCTTTTCCCTTTAGATAATTATAAGAACTATATAGAAATCAGACCTTTGTTACCCCCCCTGTTATTGCTGCAGCAATTACACCCTGTAAAACCAGCACTTATAATAAATAAAATAATAATAAATATAATATAATATAATACTATAGCTAACCTAGCTAAGACTAGTGCTATATAAGAGCTATTATACCTTTAAAGCATAGTAATAGTATAAGAAATAATAAATAAAAATATAATAAGTAAAATTACTAAGCTAAAATAATAGCTATAAATAGTATTTACTTTAGCTATATCTTATAATACTAATATAAGCACTTTAGGCATAAGTAAACAGTAAGTAGCCTTAATAAAGATAAAACTAAAAAAAAAACCTATTAATATAAGTAACCCTTATAAGGGAAACTAGATTAAATATCTAGTATAAAAAAGCCTTTTAGCTT
Organism: Aciculosporium take MAFF-241224; assembly: GCA_000222935.2. NCBI lineage: Eukaryota > Fungi > Ascomycota > Sordariomycetes > Hypocreales > Clavicipitaceae > Aciculosporium > Aciculosporium take. The sequence goes on along the minus strand of AFQZ01000219.1, from coordinate 31,639 downwards.
ATAAACTTAAGGTAAATAGTGCCTTTATTAAGAATAATTAGAATAAATAGTGTTTTATTTACTAATACTTATTAAATTAGGTTTAGGCTTAGGTTTTACTTTTTTTTAAAATAAGAAAATTTATTAATTATACTTTAAAGGAGTTCCTAATATATCTTAATACCTTATTTTTAAACCTTTATTAAAAAGAGTATATTACTATTAAACTAAATTAGGTTAAATAATAACCTAGAGAAAAATTTAATAATTTTTTTATTTATTTTAAGTAAAAGCTAGTTTTAGTAGGAGGTTATTATTAGGTAAAATCTATTAAACTATTTAAACTATATATAGCTTTAAATAAAAAGATATAAAATTACGATATAAAATATAATATCTCTTATATAAACTACTTTTAAGTAATAAAAAGGTTATAAAATATTACCCTTAATTTTAAATCTTATAAAATAAAAGAATACTTAAAAGCTTAATACTATATAATGACTAGATTTCCTTTAGCTATATTTTAAAATAAGGAAGGTAATATTAAAATAATAAGTATAAATATTATATTCTCCTTTAAGTAGTAAAAAATATATACTAAGTAGGTTTTAATAAAGGAAATATAATCTTAATATAATAATAAGTAATACTTATACTATAAAATTACTAAATATTAATTAAAGATATATTACCTTTTTTTTATATATTCTCTAAAGACTAATATATATATAGTTAATATAACTATACCTTAAAATAGGTTTAAAGTTAAAAATAACTTAAAAAAAAATAGCCCTTAAGCTTAAGGCTTAGTAAGGAAAAGGAAAATAGTAATTAGCTATTATAATTACTATAAAAGGTATATAAATAAATAAAAAAGAAAATAAACTCTAATCCTTTTTTATTACTAGTTTTATTTAATAAAATAGCCTTTACTAATATATAAGTAAATAGTAAGTATAATAATTATATTACTATAAGTAAATCTTTTATATAAAGTATAGGGTTTTTTATATTCCTATTAGCCTAACCTTAAATAATTTAAATAGCTATTTTTATTAAAAAGCAAGGCTAAGATAGCTATTACTAAGGCTTAATTATAATATCTAGGTTTACCTAGTTTACTATTAATATAAATAAATAAAGTTTTCTAGTCTTAGTATATATAATCCTAGGTCTTACTTAGTTATATATCTTAAGAACCCTATAGTTAAAGTAATATAATATTATAATTTATATAGCCTAGGAGTTACTAGTAGTTTATTCTTTAGGAAACCTTTAGGTATAAGCATTATTTACTAAAAAGGTAATAACTCTAATAATTATAGTATTAGGTTTAGTATATATAGGAATAGTATAATAAGTAATAATAAAAAAAGAAAAAGATATATAGTTTCTAGCTACTAACTTATAAGATATAACTATAATACTTAATATTTTTACACTTAAACCAGACCTAGTTAGAACGCTTTTAAACTGCTTACTAAAAGAGCTTTAGGATTTTAAAGACTTATTTAATAAGAAAAAGGCAAATATATTACTACTATATAAAGGGACTATAGATTATTATATTTAATTATAAAAAAAACCTAATAGTATAAACCCTAAGCTTTTTTAGGCTCCCTTATATAATATGCCTTAAAAGCAGCTCTTAAAGATATAAAAGTAAATTATAAATCTTATAAATAAAGATCAAATATAAGCTAGCTCTTTATTAGCTAAGGCTTTAGTCTTACTTATTAAAAAGGCAGAAGGGGGTTAGTAATTTTATATAAACTATTAGGCATTAAATAAGGTTATAATTTAGAATAAGTACTCCCTTTTTTTAATTAAAAAAACCCTTTACTCTCTAGCTAGAGTAAGATACTTTATTAAGCTTAATATTTATATAGCCTTTTATAAGCTATAAATTACTAAAAAAAATAAGCAGTTAATAGTATTTTAAATATAATTTAGACTTTTTAAGTAGTTAGTTTACTCTTTTAGTTTAATAGGGATACTTACTACTTTTTAATAATATATTAATAATACCTTAGGGAATATATTAAGAGACTTTATAATAGCTTATTTAAATAATATCCTTATTTATATTAAGGGCTTTAAAAAAGATTATATAATAAAAGTATAAAAGGTCCTATAATAACTAAAATATATTAAGCTATACTTAAATATTAATAAGTATATATTTATGATTATAAAGATAAAGTACTTAGGTTTTATTATAAAAGCTAGAAAAGCTATCTGCCCTAATTTAAAAAAGATTATAACTATTTAGAATTAAAAGCCCCTTTAAATAATTTATAAGGTATAAAGCTTCTTAAGCTTTATAAATTTTTATTAAGAGTTTATTAATAACTTCTTAAACTTTATAAGCCCTTTAACTAATCTTACTAAAAAAGCTACTAGGTTTTACTAGTTCTTAAAATATAAAAAAGCATTTTAAGCGCTTAAAGCTACCTTTATTTTATTTTTAATTTTTATATAATAAGATTTTAACTTAAAAATATAAATAAAGACTAACTTCTTTAATAAGGCTATAAGTAAATACCTCTTTTAATATAATTTAAAGGGAGTATAAAGGCTAGTAATATACTACTTAGTACAGCTAATAGCTATATAGCGGAATTATATAATTTATAATAAGAAGCTCTTTAGTATTATTTCCTACTTAAAGGCATAGTAAGCTAAGCTAAGGAGCATAGCCTAGCTATTTATAATCCTTATAAATTATAAGAATTTAAAGTATTTTATAGCCCCTTAGGAGATATTTAAAAGATAAGTAAAATAAGCAAAAATATTATTCTTTTTTAACTATTACTTATGCTATTGCCTAGGTATATAGGTAGGTTATTTAAATGCTCTGTCCTAATAGAACTAAGATTAAAGAAAAGGAGAATAGCTAGTAGGTTATATATTTTATTTAATTTAGAGAACCTTAGAAATAGTTTAAGAGTTAAAAGCTAATACTATAAATCTAGTTAAGGTACAGATAATAAGCAAACTAAAGGAGGGTAATAACTAAAATAAGAATAACCTAAATAATTTAGAAATAATAATAGGTTTTAATTTAGGCAAACTAAAAAAGAGTAATAACTAGGATAAAAATAACCTAAATAATTTAAATATAATAGCAGGCCCTAATTTAAAGGTTTTAAGTTCTCTCTTACTAGGCTTTAATTTATTTTAAGATAAATAGCTTTAGAATTTATAGGACTAAGGGGTTATTAAAAACGGTTTATATTAAATCTAACTAAAAGTAGTACTAATAGTAAAGCAGAAGTTTTCTATATTTATAGAAACCTAGTTATAAATAGCAAACTATACTTTAAATATATAAGAAGTATTATAATTTTAAGGATAGCTTTAAGTACCTTATTATAAGCCTTTTATTACCTTACTTATATAGCAGGTTTATAACTTGCTTATATTAGGCTACTTAGGGTAAAATGTTACTTTTTAAGCGTTATATAAGGATTACTACTAGGATAGAATATTAAAGGATATAGTATAGTATATATAGAATTACTATTACTTTAGTAGGTATAAAAGCTAATAACTTTATTAAGGTTTATTAAAGCTTATACTAGCTATAAACTATTACTAGTTATAAATCTTAGTAGATTTTATAATAAAACTTTTAGTATATAATAAGGCATTACTATGCTTTTTAATAGTTATTATAAACTATTTCTTAAAGTATATATAACTAGAGGTAATAATAAGTATAGCAGCTAAAGCATATATAGAATAGTTTAAACATTACTAGTAGTATTTTTATAAATTCCCTTATTAAATTATTTTTAATTATAGTTTAGACTAGATTAGTTATTTTTAGACTATACTTTATAAGTAAATAAGTATTAAGTAATTATTATCTATATTTTATTATCCTTAAATAGATAATAGTATAAAATAAGTAAACTAAAAGGTATAAGTAGTCCTATAAGTAGTTATTACCTTTTTATAGTATAACTAGGCTAACTATTTACTAGCTTATTAAATAGCGCTTAATAACTAGATTTTTATAGTAACTAGTATAAGTATAAACCAGGCGCTAAAGGGCTTTAATATTAAATTAGTTTAGTATATACTAAATAAGACTAAAAGCCTAACCTTACTTAAGAAAAAAGCTATATTATTCTTAAAATATATTTAGAAGGGGATAGTAATAGTATAAGCTATAATTAATTTTATATAATAATATTAGTAAAATATAGTAAACGTTTTCTAGTGTTTAGTAGAACGTTATTAAATAGGGGATTTTATATAGTTAAATCTTTATTATATAAAAATAAACTATTTTAGCTAAAAACTTAACTAAGTAAAAGTAAAATATAAGATCTTAAAAATACTAACTTTACTTACTATTTATTTAGATATCTTATAGGGGATATACCTAGTTTTTTATATAGACTTTATTAAGAAGGTAGCTATTAATCCGCTTTTATTATAATACCTAGCTAATTCTAAACTAGGCCTAATACTCCTGCTTTATAAGGATAATCTAGATTTAGTAAAATATAAGATTAAGAAAATAATAATAGTAAGAAATACCTAGGGTTAAAGTAACTAATAGAATATATTAGTAAAGTAGGCAGGATATATCCAGATAATATAAGAATCTTTAGAAGGTTTTTTAGATATAGTGGCACTAGAGTGTTATAAGGTATAATAAGGTAACATATACTATAATAATAGGCCTGTATAAGGGGCAACTTAATATTATATATATATTCATGTACGCTAGGTAGCTAGAGCTACTAACTAGTTTATTAACTAACTTCTTAATATAGGAAAAACCCTAAAATAGGGGAGAAAACCCATATTCTTTTATATAGCTCCTGCTAAGCCTTTAATATAAAGTCTTTATTATTTTTAACTATAAGTATAGGATATCTGCCAGTTCCCCTAGAACTATAGATAATAATAGAAGTATGGTTGTGCTTTATATAAAAGGTTAGTATGTTAGTAAAAACCCCCTATAAGCACCTTTCCTCCTAATCTAGCTCTTTCTCCTTTATTTTATTATTTCTGTTACCTTTAGTCCTATTCTTAGCCTTAATATTATATATCTACTATACCTTATAAAGCTCCTCCGCTAACCTATACTACTAAAGTTACTTAGTTAAGAGTACCTACTTTATAATATTTAGTACTAGCTTCTTATTATTAAGCACTGTTTTAAGTTCCTGCAGGTCTCTTATTATAGGCACTACTAGGATTAGCCTTAGATAGTTATATTCTAGGTATAATAAGATAAGGTAGTAGATATCCTTATTTCCTCCCTAGTATTAATATATTAGTAATATTACCTTAGGTACCTGTCTGTTATATAGGAAGGTATTTAGCCTTATTTTTTCTGTTTAAAGCTATACTAAGGCTATAGATTTATACTTTAGTAAGCTATTATAAAGCCTTGCTATCTTTTTTATGCTTTTAAAGTTAGGTTCCTTATTTATTACTATTACTTTTGCCCGTTCTCTTCTTATTTAAGCCTTATGCCTTTGCTTTATTTACTATTTTTTCTACTCCCTTTCTAATTCCTATCTAGCTATAAGGCTACTAGGGAGGGGGGGGGGGGCATTAGAAAACGCCTTATAGTGATTATATTGGCAGCCTCTTCCTTAGCATTATAACTATAATGCTATTAAATTGCATACCTGTTATATCTTCTTGCCTATACTATTATCCTTAAGTCTTTAGTAGAATTATTGCTTAATATAATTAAGGTACAAATCTACTAGCAGTACTACTACTTTTATTTTTAAGAGTATTACTAGTATTGCCTTATATGCCCTTATAACCTGCCTTAAGCATTTATTTTATTCCCTTATAAATACCTTTACTACCCCTTATACTACCCCTTTTTACTTGCTATAGGTATAGTATATCCTAGCTTTATAAGCTATTATACTTCTTATTACCTGTGTATAAAGGGATCTTGCACACTTTAGTTAGTATTCTTATATAAATACAGCTAGCGCTATAAGTACTAATTTCTGCCGTAATAATTTAGCATTTACCTTCTCTATATAAGTTAACTAATAAAGCTTCTAGTAAATCTAAACCCCTAGAAATTGCACTAATTATATTAGTTGTATTATTATTCTTCTAAGTCGGATTGTTATTATAATTGCCTGCCTCTTTCTTATAAAGTGCATTAGCTTACTCTTCTTTAAATTAAACCTTAGCTTATACTCCTTTAACTACTCTTTATATATTCTTTAGGCTTTTTTTAGTTATACTTTAGTTTTCTTTACTGTTTTTTTATATACTATAATGTTTATATTATTTAAGAACCCTAATATGAGTGTTAATTCCGCTGCTACTAGTCTTTAATATAGTAGTATAATATAAAGCAAGAAGAGAATAGAAGACGCTGGTAACCCTTGTAAAACCCCTGTAATAACTTAGATTTCCTTAGTAATATATCTATTAAATACTAATTATACTCTTTTTTTTAATGTAAAGCCCTGTGCCTATCTGGTTATTTACCCTAGCAATCCTAACTCTTTTATAGTACAGATTAATTATTTATAACTAATAGTATTAAATGCCCTAGTAATATTTAGCTATAGTAATAATACTATTCCCTAGTAATACCATGCTATCTTTACAACCTTTTTTAGTATACTTAGTACTATTTTTATTAACCTACTAGCCCTATTGCCTATTTATATGTCTAGTAGTATATAGCCTTCCTTTGCTATAGTAATAATCCTCCTTATATTAGCTCCCTTAATTACTTTTCTTATTATATTTAATAGTAATATTAGCCTTTATCCCCCTAGTCTGCCTAACTTCTTAGGGGTTTTTCTAGGTTTATATAGAACTACTATCTTTACTTACTAGAAGGTGGCTATATAGTGTCCTAAACTATAGTATGTATTTATAAGGCATATTAAACATAATATTAGGGCTATTCTATATAGCTTAAGGAAACCTATTAGCAGCTTGTCTAGCCCTAGGGCTTTTTAACTTACTATATTCTTTATAACTTCTTTAATTTTCTCCTTTATAAACACAGGAACTACCTAGTTATTACTATGGTATTTTATCTCTGCCTTTATCTCTAAACCTAAAGCCCTAGCTATAGATAAAGGAAAGAACCTCTTTATAAATGCCTTTGCCTTACCCTTATATATAACCTTTACTATCTCCTCCTTACTATTATCTCCTAGCTAAGTTAGTAATAGGACTTATTATATCTTAAGAGGAAGTCTACTTTATAGCCAGGCCTAGCACTCTAGGGTCTAGAGGCTCCCTTGAGACCTAAATAACTTACTAACTGCCTATTACTAACTACTTCTCTTTTCCTTTAAAATTATATAATTTTATTTTCCTATAGCTTCTATTAAGGCCTGCTATAATTCCTGTGTTTATTATTACTACTACTACCTATTAGCACATCTTGCCTTTATTGTTATATTCTTTACCCTTTTATTCTAATAAGGCTATAGTTTACTACACTCTTAAGGTTATTTAAGTACTGCTATATTAGCTATTTCTATAAGTTATTAGGTAAGCTATTATATATAGTTATTAATTTCCTATTAGTTATATAGTAGGAGCTCTAACCCCTCCTTTTTAAGCCTATTTAAAGCCTCTGCTATAATAAGGTTCTTATCTGCTGTCCTCTAACCCTAAACTAACCCTAGGCTGTTGTTTAATTCCTTGCTTATTTTAATACTAATAAGCTAAGGCATATGGTTAGATCTGGCGATTTCTACTAGCCTAATGAATTTAATACTAATGTTATAAGTAGTTTATGCATGGTTAATAGTACTATCCCTGCTATTATATTCTTTCCTTATTACTTCCTTAAACAGCATAGCTAGGCCAAGTTGCTACCTTATTATAAATTCTAACATCTTATTATACCCTTAAGAGGTTTAGCTAAATCTATCCTATAAGGGGTATTATTAGTTAAAGTCCCTTATAAACATACTCTAGCCCTTTACTTAGGTATTATTAAAGTATTATAAAGGCATTTACTACTCCCTTTTATAAGCCGGGGAATAGATATTATATACCTTTACTTTATATAGCTTAATATTATACTAATTCTTTTCCCTCCCTATAGTTTAAAGTCCTATCTTAACCTTTTAATATATATAAATTACTATTTTTTTACTATATATTACTAATATATAGTACCCTTAAGATAGATTTAGCAGTATACTATTATAACCTCCTGGTTCCTAAATAGCTATTACCTTAGGGCTAATGTTATACTCTAATACTAAATATACTAAATTGCTTTTCTTCTATATATTTTAGTATATAACCTTAATTATATGCTTTATTATATGCTTTAGAGCACCCTGGTTAGGCTGGCTCTGGTATTGTTTTGCCCTCTTATTAGTTATAAAAAGGCTAGTATTATGCCTTTTTCTGCTAGTCTCTATTATTCTAATTATAGCTTATAGGTTTGTCTTGTAAAAGAGCCCTTTAGTTATATACTCCTTTTTCTTAGCAGGCTTTCTATTAGTCCCCTAGTCTTTTTTTTATAATAACCCTTACCTGTAGCAGCTGTTATAACCTCTAGCTAATAGCTATAGAAGAACAGCGGCCTTATAGCATAAGCCTTCCTAGCCTGCTGCTATTTATTATTACTTACTAAATATAGCTAAGACTATGCTAGATATGCCCTTATATAATTTAAGCATCTCTCCTATACCTTGCCTGTTAATATTAAGTAAGTCCTCTTTCCCTTAGGGTGTTTTTTAATAGTATACCTGCTATATCTTGCTTCCTCCTTATAGTACCTAGTAATATACCTAATTTTATAGTAGTTATAATATTGCTTTAGGTAGATTATCTTATTATATAGCTTAGCATTAAAAATCTCTGCTTAGTATACTATTCCCCTATAGCATAAATGGTTTGCTGCCTTAGTGCCCTTAACACTAACTATTAGTAGTACTTTTATTACTTTTCCCTTTAGCTTTTATACTATTATCTTTACTATGTTTAAACTATTTTCCTTTTTAATGTTCTTTCTTATATCCTTAATTATAATATAGTTTATTAATTATATTAGGAATCCCTTAATAATTACACTAAACATCTTCTTATTTACTTCTGCCTTAGGCCTAAAGGTAACTCTTACTTAAGCTGTGTTTTTCTTTTATTTCCTCCCTGCTTTAGTAAATATAATAACTATATCTCTACTCTATAGTTAGCATGCTACTACTACCTTCTTTACACTAATAGTGCTATTTACTGCCTTTATTATCTCCCCTAGTAATTTATTCCTATTATTATTCATTTACACTAGGTAGCTAGAGCCACTAACTAGTTCATCAACTAACTTCTTAATATAGGAAAAACCCTAAAATAGGGGAGAAAACCCATATTCTTTTATATAGCTCCTGCTAAGCCTCTGATATAGAGTCTTTATTGTTTTTAACTATTAGTATAAAATATCTGCCAGTTCCCCTAGAACTGTAGATAATAACAGAAGTATGGTCGTGCTTTATATAAAAGGTTAGTATGTTAGTAAAAACCCCCTATAAGCACCTCCCCTCTTAATTTAGCTCTTTCTCCTTTATTCTATTATTTCTATCCCCTTTAGTCCTATTCTTAGCCTTAATATTACATATCTGCCACGCCTTATAAAGCTCCTCTGCTAACCTATACTACTGAAGTTAACCAGTTAAAAGCACCTACTTTATAATACTTAGTACTAGCTTCTTATTATTAAGCGCTGCTCTAAGTTCTTGCAGGTCTTTTATTATTAGCACTATTAGGATTAGCCTTAGATAGTTATGTTCTAGGCATGACAAAATAAGGTAGTAAATATCCTTATCTCCTCCCTAGTATTAATATATTAGTAATATTACCTTAAGCACCTGTCTATTATAAAGAAAGGCATTTAGCCTTATTTTTTCCGTTTAAAGCTATACTAAGGCTATAGATTTATGCTTTAGCAGGCTATTATAAAGCCTTATAATCTTTTTTATGCTCTTAAAGTTAGGTTCCTTATTTATTACTATTACTTTTGCCTGTTCTTTTCTTATTTAAGCCTTATATCTCTGCTATATTCACTGTTTTTCCTACTCCCCCTTTAATTCCTGTCTAGCTGTAAGGCTGCTAAGGAGGGGGGGGGGGGGCATTAGGAAACGCCTTATAGTGATTATATTAGCGGCCTCTTCCTTATTATTATAGCTGTAATGCTATTAAATTACAGGCCTGTTATATCTTTTTGCCTATGCTACTATCCTTAAGTCTTTAGTAGAATTATTATTTAATGTAATTAAGGTACAGATCTACTAGTAGTACTGCTACTTTTGTCTTTAAAAGTGTTACTAGCGTTGCCTTATATGCCCCTGTAACCCGCCTTAAGCATTTGTTCTGTTCCCTTATAAATGCCTTTACTACCCCCTATACTACCCCTTCTGGCTTACTATGGGTGTGGTATATCCCAGCTTTATAGGCTATTATGCTTCTTATTACCTGCGTATAAAGGGATCTTGCACACTTTAGTTAGCATCCCTATGTAAATATAGCTAGTGCTATAAGTGCTAACTTCTACTATAATAATTTAGTATTTACCTTTTTTATATGGGTTAACTAATAAAGCTTCTAGTAAATTTAAACCCCTAGAAATCGCGCTAATTATATTGGTTATATTGTTACTCTTTTAAGTCGGATTGTTATTATAATTGCCTGCCTCTTCCTTGTAAAGTATATTAGCTTGCTCTTTTCTAGGTTAAACCTTAGCTTGTATTCCTTTAACCACTTTTTACATATTTTTTAGGCTCTTTTTAGTTATACTTTTGTCTTCTCTGCTGTCTTTTTATATACTATAATATTTGTATTATTTAAGAACCCTAATATTAATATTAATTCTGCTGCTGCTAGTCTTTAATATAGTAGCGTGATATAGAGCAAAAAGAGGATAGGAGACCCTAGTAACCCTTGCAGAACCCTAGCGGTAACTTAGATTTCCTTAGTAATATGTCTATTAAACGCTAATTATGCTCTCCTTTTTAACGTAAAGCCCTGTGCCTATCTGGCCATTTACCCTAGTAGTTCTAACTTCTTTATAATGTAGATTAATTGTTTATAGCTAATAGTGTTAAATACTCTGGTGATATCTAGCTGTAGTAATGATGCTATTCCCTAGTAATGCCACGCCGTCCTTACAACCTCTTTTAGCATGCTTAGTACTACCTTTATTAATCTGCTAGTTCTGTTGCCTATTTACATGTCTGGCAGTATATAGCCTTTCTCTATTGCAGTAGTAATCCTCCTTATAATAGCTCCCTTAATTACTTTTCTTATTATGTTTAATAGTAATATTAGCCTCTATCCCCCCAGTCTGCCTAGCTCCTTAGGGGTTTTCCTAGGTTTGCGTAGAACTACTACCTTTGCTTGCTAGAAGGTAGCCAGATGGTGTCCTAAACCGTAGTATATATTAATAAGACGTGTTAAACATAATACTAGGGCTGCTCTGTATAGCTTAAGGAAACCTATTAGTAGCTTGTCTGGCCCTAAGGCTTTTTAACTTGCTATATTTTTTATAACTTCTTTAATTTCCTTCTCTGTAAACACGGGAGCTACCTAATTATTACTATAGTATCTTATCTCTGCCTCTATCTCTAGGCCTAAAGCCCTAGCTGCAGATGAAGGAAAGAACCTCTCTGTAAATGCCTTTGCCTTACCCTTATATATAACCTTTACTATCTCCTCCCTGCTATTATCTTTTAGTTAAGTTAGTAGTAGGACCTGTTATATCTTAGGAGGAAGTCTACTCTATAGCTATCCCTAGTGCTTTAGGGTCTAAAGGCTTCCTTTAGACCTAAATAACTTGCTAACTACCTATTACTAACTACTTCTCTTTTCCTTTAAGATTATATGATCCTGTTTTCCTATAGCTTCTTTTAAGGCCTGCTATAATTCCTATGTCCGTTAATACTACTACTGCCTATTAGCATATCTTGCCTCTGCTATTATATTCTTTACCCTTTTATTCTATTAAGGCTATAGTTTGCTATGCCCTTAAGGTCGTTTAGGTACTACTATATTAGCTATCTCTGTAAGTTGCTAGGTAAGCTATTTTGCATAGTTATTAATCTCTTATTAGTTGCTTAGCAGGAGCTTTAACCCTTCCTTTTTAAGCCTGTTTAAAGCCTTTTCTATAATAAGGTTCTTATCTGCTGTCCTTTAACCCTAGACTAACCCTAGGCTATTGCTTAATTCCTTGCTTATTTTAATACTAATAAGCTAAGGCATATGGTCAGATCTAGCGATTTTTACTAGCCTAATAAATTTAATACTAACATTATAAGTAGTCTATGCATAGTTAATAGTGCTATTCTTACTGCTATGTTCTCTCCTTATTACTTCCTTAAATAGCATAGCTAGGCTGAGTTGCTACCTTGTTATGAATTCTAACATCTTATTATGCCCCTAAGAGGTTTAGCTGAATCTGTTCTATAAGGGGTGGTGTTGGTTAAAGTCCCCTATGAATACACTCTGGCCCTTTGCCTAGGTATTAGTAAAGTGTTATAAAGGCGTTTGCTATTCCCTTTTATAAGCCGGGGAATAGATGTTATATACCTCTACTTTATATAGCTTAATACTATACTAATCCTCCCCCCTTTTTATAGTCTAAAGTCCTGTCTTAACCTTTTAATATATATAAATTGCCATTCTTCTGCTATATATTACTAATGTGTAGTGCCCCTGAGATAGATTTAGTAGTATACTATTATAACCTCCTGGTTCCTGGATGGCTATTACCTTAGGGCTAATGTTATGCCCTAACGCTAGATGTACTATATTGCTTTTCTTCTGTGTATTTTAGTATATAACCTTAATTATATACTCTATTATATGCTATGAAGCACCCTGGTTGGGCTGGCTCTGGTATTGTTTTATCTTCTTATTAGTTATAGAAAGGCTAGTATTATGCCTTCCTCTGCTAGTCTCTATTGTTCTAATTATAGCTTATAGGTTTATTTTGCAAAAGGGCCCCTTAGTTATATACTCCTTCCTCTTAACTGCCTCTCCGTTAATCCCCTGGTCTCTTCTCTATAATAACCCTTGCCCGTGGCATCTGTTATAGCCTCTAGCTAATGGCCGCGGAAGAATAGCAGCCTTATAGTATAAGCCTCCCTAGCCTGCTGCTATTTATTATTGCTTACTAAGCATAGCTAAGACCATGCTGGATATGCCCCTGTATAATTTAGGCATCTCTCCTGTACCTTACCTATTAATATTAGGCAAGTCCTCTCTCCTTTAGGGTGTTTTCTAGTAGTATACCTACTATATCTTGCCTCCTCCTTACAGTACCTAGTAATATGCCTAATCTTATAGTAGTTATAATATTACTTTAGGTGGATTATCTTGTTATATAGCTTAGTATTAAAAATCTCTGCTTAGTATACTATCCCCCTATGGCATAGGCGGTTTGCCGCCTTAGTGCCCTTAATACTAATTACTAGTAGTGCCCTTATTACTGTTCCCTTTAGCTTTTATATTGTTATCTTTACCATGTTTAAACTATTCTCCTTTTTAATGTTCTTCCTTATATCCTTAATTATAATATGGTTTATTAATTATATTAGGAATCCCTTAATAATTACACTAAACATCTTCCTGTTTACTTCTGCCTTAGGTTTAAAGGTAACTTTTATCTAGGCTGTGTTTTCCTTCTATTTCCTCCTTGCTTTAGTAAACATAATAACTATGTCTTTACTTTATAGTTAGCATGCTGCTACTGCCTCCTTTATACTAATAGCGCTGTTTACTGCCTTTATAATCTCCCCTAGTAATCTGTTCCTAACTACCTTGCTAATAGTGTTTCCCTTTACTATTGCTTTCTAGTAATAGCGGGCTGGTATTGCTATACCCTTTATTTAGACTAGAGGGATTATTATCTTCTGCCCTATAACTCTATAAGCTGTAATAGTTACTTAAGTCCTTTTAACTGCTAATCTAGTCCTAGGAATAGCCTTTATTACCTCCTTAACTGCCTTTTTAACCGTGGTTTCTACCTTACTGTTAACTGCCTTTATAATTAAAGCCTATAGGCTTTCTATGCTAGTTCTTATTTAGGCTATCTCTCCTCCTGTATTTATAGTAATTTATGTAATAGTTTTAATAAAAGCCTATACTTTTATTATTTCTGTCTCTAAAATAACTTTTATTATTAATTCCTTTAGTGATTTTATTTTATTCTTTAGTTTTTCTTATACTGCTATTACTCTGAGATTCTCTCCTTAAAGCTGCGTTTCTTTCTAGGTAGCACTCTGTTTTTTATTAGTTGTATATCCACGCGAAAATTTATTAATTATTATGCCCCTTATGCCGCTTACTTCCCTTATATAATACGCTATTGCTAGGGAGGGTAATTAATAATAAGGAATCCGATTCTGTGCTTCTTTTCCGTTTTAGGCGTGATACCGCGTTGTATCCGCAGTGTTTTTTTGATAGCTGTGTAATTTATTCCTAACTACTTTACTAATAGTGTTTTTCTTTACTATAGCTTTCTAGTAATAGCAGGCCAGTATTGCTATACTCTCCATTTAGACTAAAGGGATTATCATATTCTACCCTGTAACTCTATAAGCTATAATAGTTGCCTAAGTCCCTTTAACTGCTAATTTAGTCCTAGGAATAGCCTTTATTGCCTTCTTAACTACCTTTTTAACTATAGTTTCTACCTTACTATTAACTGCCTTTATAATTAAAGCTTATAAGCCTCCTATACTAGTTCTTATTTAGGCTATCTTCTTTCCTATATTTATAGTAATTTATATAATAGTTCTAATAAAAGCCTATACTTTTATTATTTCTACCTTTAGAATAACTTTTATTATTAATTCCTTTAGTAATTTTATTTTATTTTTTAGTTTTTCCTATACTACTATTACTTTAGAATTCTCCCTTTAGTACTATATTTCTTCCTAGGTAGTACCTTATCCTTTATTAGTTAAAGATCTATATAAAAATTCGTTAATTATTACGCTTCTTATGCTACTTACTCCCCTTATATAATGTGCTATTACTAGGGGGGGTAATTAACAATAAGGAATCTAATTCTATGCTTCTTTTCTGTTTTTAGGCGTAATACCGCATCGTATCCGCGGTGTTTTTTTTTTTTTTCCTGGAAGCTTTTGGGGGCAACTTAATTACTAACTATAATGCCTTAAATAGTAAAAAGGGGGCTATATAATAAATTTAAGCTTAAAGCTTAGATCTATATAACCAGAGAGTAGACGGCTTTATATAAGTAATATACAAGCGGCTTAGGCCCTAGTTATATATATAACTATAAAGGCAGGGTTACTAAAAGTAAATAAATCTTTTCCTTTTCTTTCTCTTTATAAATAATATTCTTATTTAAGTTACTAGCTCTGCAGTTGCATTCTAGCGAGACCATAACATACCCTAGGTTATATAATATAGTAATCCAGCTAATTAGGGCACGCATATTGTGCATATAACCTATAATTCCCGGTTGCTATTATATATCCCTTCCATTCTCTAAACAAGCAATTCCAACACTTACAAATTCTTTCTTTATTAAAAAAGAGAAATCGCTCTAAACACGTAAAAAATCCGTAAAAATCAATAAATAAGGAAAAATCAATAACGCCGCGATACATAAGAAATATTACCCAAATAAATGACTCTTATTAGTCCAGAGCATCCATAAGTAGAGCAAAAGAGCATAATTCCTGGTCTGGGTTGTTCGGGCCTAGGTGTTACAGTTAGAGGTTTACTAGTAGAGTAAAGGCTATAGTTAAGCATACTTAAAGCTAAATAGCTATAAGTAGGGTTAGTAATGTAAATATTATATTTACTAGCCTCTTTATTTCTCTATAAGGCCTGTTCTCTTATATACTTATATATAGCTAGAGCATAGCTTGCCTTAATAGGTCTTTATACCCTTATGCTTTTATCTTATAACTCTTCTAATAAAGCGCCTCTTCTTATTTATAATTACCTTTAATTACTATAAGTAGTCCTAGGCCTTAGTCTCTGCTTCCTTATAACTCCCTTACTATAACCTAATAAGCCCCTTTTCTTAAATATATAACTCCTATATTATAATTTATTATAACTTTACTAAACATATATGCATTATATTAAGCTTATCCTGCTTTTTATCTTTTTAATAGTAAATCTAATCTTATAATAACCTTATAATAAGGTCTTTACTAGGTTCTAGGTTATACTTATTCTTAATATTAACTCTTATAATATTACTAAGCCTACTAGACCTAAAACCGTTTTTCCTTATTACTTATAAATTACTTCTAACTCTCTCTTATTATTAAAGCTATTTTACTCTACTTATGTTAGCTTATAGCTTACTGATTTATTATAGTACTAGTACTACTTATAGAGAAATCGCTCTTAAGCACCTTTATACCTAATTATATAAATAACGTTATTAATCCAGGCATACATGTTAGATTAGTAGCCTAACTATTTAGCTATAAAAAGGTCTTTTCCTCCCTCTTTTTAGCTTATTTTTTCCTTTTTTCTTTATTATTATTTGCTTATATATTATTTCTTACCACTACTATATTTTTACTCTCTTATAGCTTAGCCGCTATTATTACTCTCTTTTTATTAATATATACATAAATTTTAATATTATTATTATCTCCTTTATCCATCGTATCTATTTAGTAAGTTATATACTTAATACTATATATATACTACTTATTTATAGCTAATAATTACTAGTTATTATGCTTTATACTAGTTAATCTCCTACCTTTTCTTTTATAGCTCCTTTTCCTTTCCCTAGTAAGCTAGATATTATAATACTTATCTTTAGAGTTAGTTAGTATATTATTTAAATACTTATATTCCTAGGCTATAGCTAACTTACTACTAGTATTTAAAAAATTCCTTATTATTATTATAGCTATATAATAGTAATTTAGTAAATCTTCCTAAAGCTTAATAGTACTAAATCTATTTACCTCCTTAAATATATTACTATTCCTAAGCCTTATAAGAAAATATATGATAATAAGTATACTACTTATACTTGATTATTTTATTACTAATTATTATAGCCTATAGTACTAAATACTCTTATTACTTAAGAAATAATAAGAAGTATAATAGTATTAGTTCCTTATAGTTATTCTTATTTTAATTACTACTAACTAGCTACTAAATACCTGCTTAAATTAATATTCTCTACTAAAGAATATTTAAAAAGATAGAGAAAAAGACTAATAATATCTATTACTATTAAATGCCTATAAGTTTATTACTTGATGGTTTCACAGGGTACGATTGCTGCAGCAATAACGCGGGGGGGGGGTAACAAAGGTCTGATTTCTATATGGTTATAATTATCTAAAGGGGGAAAAGAGGGGGATAATATAGAAGTATAGTATTATGGCTATAGTACTACTCTAGGTTATATAACATAGTTACCTAGCTAATTAGGGCATATATATTATGTATATAACCTATAATTCCCGGTTATTATTATATATCCCTTCTATTCTTTAGATAAGTAATTCTAATACTTACAAACTCTCTCTTTATTAAAAAAGAGAAATCGCTCTAAAACACGTAAAAAATCCATAAAAATTAACAAATAAGTAAAAATTAATAATTCTATAGTATATAAGAAATATTACCTAAATAAATAACTTTTCCCTAATCTAGAGTATCCTTAAAGTCCCTTAATTAATTACATTTAGATTTATTAAATTTAAACTCTTTATTATGCGCTTAATTCCTCCTAAGCAGCTTTAGCTTTAACACTTAATACTAGTCTCTTTACCTAACCTTTTACTTAGATTTAAGCCTTATTCTTAGTTATAAAGGTCTTAAGACTTCTATTTAAAGAGGCTTTTATTATTACATTAGTAAGGTTATTATAGCTATTTATCTATTAGATTTCTATGATTTCCCTTTGCTTATATAACTATTATAGCACTATAATATTAATTATAAGCCTTTTCTCCTTTATAGTGCCTAATTTAATAATACACTTATATAATAAAAAAGAATTAGTATATATTATAATTAGGATATTTAGCTTATTTAATTAATTAGTAATAATCTTTAATATTATACTTATTATATAAGTAATATTAACTCCTTAAACTATTTTATATAGCTTTAATACTAAGGCGCTTCTTATAACTCTTTTAGATTTTATAAAGCTATAAGTTATAATATTGCCTATAAGTATGAATTTAAAGGCATTAATGTTCTTTTCCTTATTACTAAGAATAATTATATAGCTAAGCTATAAACTAAGGTCTTTATTATTTATAAAGGAGCTATTAATAAAAACATAAAGGGAGGCATTTTCTAGTAAGAGAGGTATATAGTAAAGTCTGTAATTTTAATTATTAATTTGCTACCTAAGCTTTTTATTAAGCTTTATTATATTATTAGGTTCTAGTTATTAACTTTAGGTAGTAATAAAAAGATTATAAGAGGCTATAGGTTAGCAGATAAGAGCAATATATGCACCTTAAGCCCTCTGCTTAACATATTAAGCTTAATTATTTTAGTTAACTTTTAATAGCTTTCTTTCTTATACCTTTTACTATAGGAAGAAGGTACTATTATTAGCTTTACTTAAAATGCAATTATTAAACATTAATAGTATTGATTTCTTTAGGCGTTGCTTTAGCTTTGTAAGAAATCTAGCATTCTTTAGCTTAACCTCTTTATAATTAAAGAATTTAGCGTTACTAAGGCCTAATATATTATTAGTCTGTATTTTAATAAGTTTAAAATAAAAGCTTTCTTATAAAGAAATAAGAAGGCATAGGTTGTATATAGAAGTAATTATCTAGAGTTTTTAATAATAATAATTAAAATACATTAACTACTAATATATACCTACTTTTATAATTCTATAAAGCAGCTTTATTATAATCATTATAATATCTAGCGGGTAAAGGTATGTAATCTATGCTAAAAGCTTTATAAGAATTATATAATTAAGCTTTGTTTGTAACTATATATATGCTTAGGTAATATCCCTTAACTAAGCTATAATGCCTTCTTTTTTTAATAATAAAGCAAGAGTAATAATAAGCCTCTAACTAGCTCTTTAAATTATTAGGGACTATATAAGGATAATCTCTTTCTTATAGTTACTATATCCTTAAATAATATATTATGATTTTTTATATAGGGAATTAATTATTTTACTTTTAATTTTATATACTATTTATAAACTAAAAAGTCTCTTTCTTTTATGCTTTTAAGGGTTAAATTAAACAAATTTAAATATATTTCTTACTAGTAGAGCATTAATCTTAGCCTTATTAGAGAGTTTAAATAGTTCTCTAGGTATGGTTATCTTTCCTTATATATAGAGGTTAATTATAAGTTAAAAATTAGCCTTTTCTTTCTCTATAAGGAAAGCTTCTAGTTAAGGGTATTTCTAAGGTCTTTCACAGCCTCTTTATAGTAAATTTATAGGGTTGTTAAGGGGGGTCTTATAAATAATTTTATTAATCTTAGTGTTTTCCTAGTCTAGGTTACTTAGGCTTAGGCCTTACCCTTCTTAAGAAGTTAAAGCTATTCCTATATCTTCCTTATTTTAAGCTTAGTTATTCTTATAAGAAGACTCTTTTTTTAGTAAAGTAATATATAGTTTAATAACTATAAATTAAAACTTTATAGGGCTATAAGGTATTTTAATAATATAAGTCTCTCCTTTTATTAAAAATAGCTTATATAAGCTAGTTTATTTATCTTTCTTATAATAAACTTATATATTAGAGTTTAAGGGAAGGTTATATATTAGTAGGGTTATTAAACTATTTTAAGTATTAAGGGCATTATTAACCTAGTATCTTATAAGCCTGCGTCTTACTTTATCTATTACTTTCTAAAGTATCTTAGCTTTTTAAGTAATTATAAAGCTTAAGGGGAAATTATTTATTATTCTTAAATAGGTTTTAAAGACTAAAAGGGTAAGAATAAGGCTATTTAAGCTAGTAGAGTTATTAACTGCTTTAATAGCTATTTAAAGCATTTACTCTTTTAAGAAAAGACTATAAGCTTTAGTCTTAATAATATTATATACTCTTTAAAGTGGGGCATAATATTGCTTAAGTTTTCTAATGCTATTATATGCCTTAATAGGGACTTTATTAATATTAATTAACAATAGTTAAGCTAAATACCTAAATTTACTAAAAGTAAAGTTTATTTTAGTATTATAGACTATTTAGTCTAGGGGTCTAAGATATATATTAATTTAATATTTCTTAAGAGTATTTTAAATATCTTAAGCTTTTTATTATTAGGGTTTAAGAAAGTAAGTAACTTAAAATAAAGTTATTAAGTTAATAATATAAAGAATAGGCTTTTTATTAATTTATATAATATTAAAAAGGACCTTATAATTAAATTTAAAATTATCTTTAAGGGTAAACTTAAATTTACTAAAAGCATTAGCGTTTATCTGGTATTAGTAATAAGCATATATAATCTTTCTTATATTAGCTTTATTAAAATCTTTACTAGCTTTAGCAAGAAGGTTATGTAGTTAGTTAATTAAAGGATAGCTAAATTAATAATAAAGTTAGTAAATTTCTGCTTTTAAGAGTATAAAAACAGCAGGTTCTTAGAAACTAATTATTTACTAAAGATATCTTTATTTTTAAATAATAAATACTTTCTTTTCTCTTTAAATAAAAAGGTTCTTAAGATTATTAAACTTAATATCTATTTTATTTATATTTATAATAAAATATAAGCAAGGCATAGTATTATTAAGAATATAAAAAGAAATTATACTAAAAATCATAGGAAGCTTTAATATGCCATTTAAGGTTACACTTTTAGCACTAAAGTTAATAGTTCTCTGGTTAAAAGAAGGTTTAATTATAAGGTTTATTATAAAATACATTAAGGCTTTAACTTAACCTTAGTTAATAGTTAAGATTTTAGCTGCTCTAGTATTTAGAAGAATACTATAAAATATTTCTATAGTATATTATAAATCTATAAGAAATACCTGCTATTATATAGTTTTATTAGTATTATAATTATAAGAGTCTTTAATAAATAATATGTGTTTAAAGGCATTATCTTATAGGAAATTCACGGTTAAGGCAGAAAAGAGAGGGGGAGTAGGTGCTTATATAAAGAAATTTATATATATAAGGGTTTCTTATGCTTTTCTATTATTTTATGCTTTTTCTTCTTTAAAGGCAATAAATACTACATTTTAGGCAGCCTTTTTATGTTTATTCTTATTACTACTATCTAGGGGTAATAACTCTTTATCTTTACCTTTAAATGCTTATAAGAATATATAAAATTAGTATTTAGAGAGAGGGGATTTATACCTTTAGTTACTTTATTAAGTATCTTTTGCTTTTTTTTATTTAGAGATAAGATAGTTAGTTAATTAATATCCTTCTTTGTAATAAATAAAGTATTTTTTAGATTTAGCTTTATTTTAAGGTTAAGAAGCTTATAAGTATTATTAGTTAGTAAATAAAACTATATTAGTACTTAGAGTAGTATTTTAAGGTTAATACTTGCTTTCTCTTGCAATTTATTAGCTTATAAATGATTTTAAAACAGGTTTTATTATATTTTTTATTATAAGGTAGTAATAAATATTACTAACTATGCCTTTATAAGTATTAGTTTAAATATAGGTTATTTAGTTAAATTCAGGGCTATTTTAAATAAATATCTCTAGTTAGTACCTAAGGATTATATCTTTTTTAAAAAGGGGGTAAAAACTATTAAATAAGTCTAAGAGCTATTAAATTATTAATTTTAAATATTTAAGTTTAGTCTTTATTAGATTTTTAGCTATAATATAATAAAACTTTATTTCTTAAAATTATATTTAGTAGAATTTTTAATTTTTTTTAGTCTTAAAGTTTTCTTTTATTTACTTAATTATTATATTAAATAAAATAAGTTTTCTATTAAATTTCTTAAGGTAATACTTATAAGTATTACCTATAAGTATTATTAATAGTATAAATAAGTATAACTTAAGTAAAATTCCTTATACTATATAAATATTCTTAAAGATTAAGACTTTAGGATATATAAAGTTAAAAAGTATTTTAAAATACTTATTTTTTTTATTATAAACTCTAGTAAGAGAGTTTAAGACTTTTTAGTCTATATTAGTAATTTCCTTTAATATAGTTTGTTATTTTAGGGGAGAAGGGATTGTTATTTTTATTATTATTTCTTTAGTAAGAGGGTTAGGAGGGTTAGAAGGGTTAGGGGGAGGTAAGGTTATTATTAACATTAATGTGTTAATAGTGTTGTTTCCTATTAGGAGCTTTTTATTAAGAAAGAAGATAGAATTATCTATACTAACTAAATTAGTAAGTACCTAGTTAATTAGTCTTTATAATTCTTCTTATGTGTTAATTCCTTAATTCTAAAGAATATCTTAAAGTACTTATTAGACTTTAGGGGTAATTTTCTTAAAAATATTAGTAGTTTATTCTTTAAAGTCTTCTTAATATATAAATAAAAATCTAGTACCTTACTAGTTATTAGATTTATATTTATTAATATAGTAGGTAAATTTATTATAAAGTTTAGAAGTTATAGCTTTTTTAGGGTTAATTTATCTATTAGCTTTAGCTTATTTCTCTATAAAGTATTAAGAATACTTTTAGAGTTTTGCAGGAAGGAAGTCTTAAATAGGTTAATTAGCTCTAGTAGTAGAAATTAAAGCTATTTTTTAGTGTTTTTCCTTGTAATAGATAGTAAAGAAGATACTTTAATTATGGACTAGTAGTAAATTAATAATAAGGGGTAAATTCTATTAAAAAACTTTTCTTAATAATCGTGGACAAGTAGCAAAAGTTAATAATAATAGAAAAAGTTGCTTTTAGGTAGCATAAACAACGGATTCTATATAATTAAATAAATAAGTGCATTATATTAGAAGTTTGTCTCTTTTGTTAATTCCTTGCTAATCTGTAGTTATAATAACCACTAATTAGTAATGGTTTTACAGAGTATGATTACTACAGCAATAACGCGGGGGGGGGGTAATAAAGGTCTGATTTCTATATAGTTATAATTATTTAAAGGGGGAAAAGAGGGGGATGATACAGAAGTATAGTGTTATGGCTATAGTACTGCCCTAGGTTATATAATATAGTTACCTAGCTAATTAGAGCACATGCATCGCGTATATGATCCACAATTCCCGGTTACTATTGTGTATCCCTTCCATCCTCCAGACTAGCGATTCCAACATTACTTAGTTATAGTTAATCTACTACTAATAATTCCTAAGGTATTATAAGTATACAGGTAAATTTAGCTGCTATAATAGCTAAGATAAAGAATTTTAATATTTATAAACATACCTAATATATATATCTTTAAGCAGATATTAAACTTAAGCTTAAGAATAATAAGCATATTATAATCTTATAAGGTATTACTTATACTACTATGCTTATATAAATAAAGATTACTAACTACCTATAATATATTTATACTTATAATAAGAATATATATATCTTTTAGTTTATTTATAACTTTATAATAGCTAACTTATTACTAGCTATATAAGCCTACTATAAGGAAGACTTCCCTTACTATATATATTACACTTATAACCATTCCTTGTACTATATTAGAATTACTTAGTATTAAATCTAACTTTATAGGTGCTACTAAATCTAATAATAGCTTTAAATAAGAGTAGCTTATTAGTAGTAAGATTATAATGCTTTTAATAGCTATTAGTTTATTATTAATAAAGATAAGTATCTTTAAGTATTACTAATATCTCCTATAATGTGTTATATATGTACTTTACTATCTTACTACTATTCTCCTTTTATAATCTATTATAATATCTCATATATTAAAGTTCCTTTTTAATACCTAGGAATTCTTTAATTTATTATAGCTTTTTTACTTTACTAAGTATTTATACTATTTACCTTAATACTTATATATTATAATTTACTTAACCTTATATAATTTTTAGTTATAAATAAGTAGCTATAATATTACTATAATCTTAATAGAATTTAGACCTTTATATAGCTTGAAACTTATAATATTAAATATATTATATAAGCGTATATTATTTAAAAGCTCTAGATAGTAGGCCAGTTTATATATACTTATTTTTTCTAAAACCTTAGAAGGTTCTAAATACTTTACTATAAGCTTTTTACTTAGTTATTAAAGGTTAATATTCTTAGTTAATAAGAGTATATAGTTACCTAGTATAAAACTTATTAATCCTTTTTTCTTATTATAGTGCTTTATATACTATTCTTAAGTTATATAAAGTAGCTGCTTAGTTACCTTATATTATTATTATAATTCTTATACCCTTATATCTGCTTATATATTTATAATATCCAGTGCCTTTATAATATAGTCTAGGCCCCTTAGCTAATAACCTTATAATAACTTTACTAGAGAGTAGCTATAAGCTAAGTGCTTATTAGTATTATAAGTATATTAAGCTAAATATAAGTAGTCTTTCTAGTTTATTTGCTTTTATACTTTAAATACTTTAAGGTAATGCTTTACAACTTAATTAACCTATTTCATTTATTTATTTATTTATAAATAAAAAGTAGTACTAAGTAGTTACTTAGTTACTAGTAAGTAGCAGAAGGTTCTCTAAAAACTACTAATAAATATTATCCCTTTATTTAAAATAATCCCTTTTAGCGTATTATAGTTTTTAAATATATATTTATAGAAGATAGTAGTAAGGTTACTATTTATTATTCTTATAAATATAGCTATATTATGCATATTTTAAGAATTAGTCTATAATAATAATAATTATATTATACTCCTTTCTACTAGCTTATTTTATTAAGGAAAGGCTAGTAATAAAGTTTATAGAAAGCTTTTAAAAGGATTTACTAAGGATTAATAGTATAGCTAACTTACTATAAGGTTAGTATAACCTAGGCTTATTAACTTAATAGTTTAAGCATAAGCTTATGCTGGTTTCACAGGGTGTGATTGCTGCAGCAATAACGGGGGGGGTAACAAAGGTCTGATTTCTATATATGGTTGTAATTATTTAAAGGGAAAAGAGGGGGACAATGCAGAAGTGTGGTGTTATGGCTATAGTACTGCCCTAGGTCATATAACATAGTAATCTAGCTAATCAGGGCACGTATATTGTGCATATAACCCACAATTCCCGGTTACTATTGTGTATCCCTTCTATCCTTAAGACAAGTAATTCTAATACTTACAAACTCTCTCTTTATTAAAAAAGAGAAATCGCTCCAAAACACGTAAAAAATCCGTAAAAATCAACAAATAAGCAAAAATTAATAACGTTACAATACATAAGAAATATTACCTAAATAAATAACTTTTCCCTAGTCTAGAGCATCCTTAAAGTCCCTTAATTAATCACGTTCGGATTCATCGAATTTAAACTCTTTATTGCGCGCTTAAGCAGCTTTGGCTTTAATGCTTAATACCGGTCTCTTTACCTAACCTTTTACTTAAATCTAAGCCTTATTCTTAGTTACAAAGGTCTTAAGGCTTTTATTTAGGGAAGCCTTTATTATTGCATTAGCAAGGTTATTATAGCCATTTATCCATTGGATTTCTGCAATTTCCCTTTGCTTGTATAACTATTACAGCGCCATAATATTAATTATAAGCCTTTTCTCCTTTATAGTGCCTAATTTAACAATACACTTATATAATAAAAAAGAGTTAGTGCATATTACAATTAGGATGTTTAGCTTGTTTAATTAATTAGTAATAATCCTCAAAGTTATACTTATTACGTAAGCAATATTAACTCCTTAGACCATTTTATATAGCTCTAATGCTAAGGTGCTCCTTATAACTCTTTTAGATTTTATAGAGCTATAGGTCACGATGTTGCCTATAAGCATGAATTCAGAGGCGTTGACATTCTTTTCCTTATTTCTAAGAATAATTATATAGCTGATTTGCAAGCTAAGGTCTTTATTATTAATAAAGGAGCTATTAATAAAAACATAGAGGGAGGCATTTTCTAGTAAGAGAGGCACGTAGCAAAGTCCGCAAGTCTGATTGTTAATTTGCTACTTAAGCCTCTTATTAAGCTTTGTTATATTATTAGGTTTTAGTTGTTAACTTTAGGCAGCAACAGAAAGATCGTAAGAGGCTTCGGGTTGGCAGATAAGAGCAATATATGCACCTTAAGCCCTCTGCTTAACATATTAAGCTCGATTATCCTAGTTAACTTCTAATAACTTCTTTCCTTATGCCTTTTATTATAGGAAGAAGGTATTATCATTAGCTTTGCTTAAAATGCAACCATTAAACATTAACAGTATTAATTTCTCTAGGCGTTGCTTTAGCTTTGTAAGAAATCCAGCATTTTTTAACTCAACTTCTTTATAATTAAAGAATTTAGTATTGCTAAGGCCTAATGTGTTATTAGTCTGCATTTTAATAAGTCTAAAATAAGAGCTTTCCTTTAAAGAAATAAGTAGATATAAGTTATAGGTAGAAGTAATTATCTAGAGTTTTTAGCAATAATAATTAAAATACGTTAACTACTAATATATACCTGCTTCCACGATTCCGTAAAGCAGCTTTATTATAACCATAATAATATCTAGCGGGTAGAGGTGTGCAATTTATACTAGAAGCTTTGTAAGGATTATACGATTAAGCTTCGTTTATAACTGCACGTATGCTTAGGTAATATCCCTTAACCAAGCCATAATGCCTTCTCTTTTTAATAATAGAGTAAGAGCGACAATAAGCCTCTGGCTAGCTCTTTAAATCGTTAGGGACTGTGTAAGGATAACCTCTTTCCTACGGTTGCTATAGCCTTAAATAATATATCGTGATTTTTCGTACAGGGAATTAGTTGCTTTGCCCTTAATCTTATACACTATTTATAAACTAAAGAGTCTCTTGCTTCTATGCTTTTAAGGGTTAAATTAAATAAATTCAAATATATTTCTTACTAGTAGAGCGTTAATCTCGGCCTTGTTAGAGAGTTTAAATGGTTCTCTAGGCATGGTTATCTTTCCTTGTGCGCAGAGGTTAATTGCAAGTTAAAAATCTGCCTTTTCTTTCTCTATAAGGAAAGCTTCTGGTTAAGGGTATTTCTAAGGTCTTCTACAGCCTTTTTATATTAGATTTATATGGTTATTAGGGGGAGTCTCGTAAACAATTTCGTTAGTCTCGGCGTTTTCCTAGTCTGGGTTGTTTAGGCATAAGCCTTGCCCTTCTTAGGAAGTTAAAGCTATTCCTATAGCTTCCTTATTTTAAGCTTAGTTATCCTTATAAAAAGTCTCTGCTTCTAGTAAAGTAATATATAGCTTAATAACTATAAATTAAAACTTTATAAGGCTATAAGGCATCTTAATAATATAAGTCTTTCCTTTTATTAAAAAAAGCTTATATAGGCTAGTTTATTTACCTTTCTTATAATAAACTTATATATCAGAGTTTAAGGGGAGATTATATGTCAGCAGGGTTATTAGGCTATTTTAAGTGTTAAGGGCATTATTAACTTAACGCCTTATAAGGCTACGCCTTGCTTTATCTATTGCTTTTTAAAGCATTTTAGCTCTCTAAGTAACTTTAAGGCTTAGGGGAGAATCGTTTATTATCCTTAGATATATTTTAAAGACTAAGAGGGTCAGGATAAGGCCATTTAGGCCGGCAGAGTCATTGACTGCTTTAACAGCTATCTAAAGCATCTACTCTTTTAAGAGAAGACTATAAGCTTTAGTCTTAATAATATTATACACTCTTTAAAGAGAGGCGTAATATTGTTTAAGTTTTCTAATACTATTATATGCTTTAACAGGGACTTCATTAATATTAATTAATAATAGTTAAGCTAAATGCCTAAATTTACTAAAAGTAAAGTTTCTTCTAGCATTATAAACTATCCAGTCTAGGGGACTAAGATATGTGTTAATCCAACACTCCTTAAGGGCGTTCTAGATATCTTAAGCTTTCTGTTATTAGGGTCTAAGAAAGCAAGTAGCTTAAAATAAAGTTACTAAGTTAATAATATAAAGGACAGGCTTTTTATTAATTTATATAATATTAATAAGGACCTTATAGTTAAATTTAAGATTATCTTTAAGAGTAAACTTAAATCTACTCAGAGCCTTAGCGTTCATCTAACATTAGTAACAGGCATATGTGATTTTTCCTATGTTAGCTCTGTTGAAATCTTCACCGGCCTTGGCAAGAAGGTTGTGCAGTTAGTTAATTAAAGGGTAGCTAAATTAACAATAAAGTTAGCGAATTTCTGCTTCTAAGAGCATAAAGACGGCAGGTTCTTAGGAACTAATTATTTATTAAGGATATCCTTATTTTCTAATAATAGGTACTTTCTTTTTTCCTTAGATAAGAAGGTTTTTAAGATTATTAAGCTTAACACCTATTTTATTTATATTTATAATAAAATATAGGAAAGGCATAACATTATTAAGAATATAAAAAGAAATTATACTAAAGATCGTAGGAAGCTTTAAAATGCCATTTAAGGTCGCACTTCTAGCACTAAAGTTAATGGTTCTTTGGTCAGAAGAAGGCTTAATTGTAAGGTTTATTATAAGGCGTATTAAGGCTTTGACTTGACCTTAGCTAGCAGTTGAAATTCCGGCTGCTTTAGTATCTAAAAGGATACCGTAAAACGTTTCTATAGTATATTATAAATCCATAAGAAATACCTGCTTTTATGTGGTTTCATTAGTATTGTAGTCGTAAGGGTCTTTAATAAATAACGCGTGTTTAAAGGCGTTATTTTACAGGAAATTTATAGTTAAGGCAGAAAAGAGAGAGGGATTAGGTGCTTATGTAAAGAAAGTTATAAACGTAAGGATTTCTTATACTTCTTTATTATTTTATGCCTTTTCTTCTTTAGATGTAATAAATGCTGCGTTTTAGGCAGCCTTTTTATGTTTATCCTTATCCCTGCTGTTCAGGGGAAATGACTCTTTGTCTTCACCTTTAAATACTTATAAGAATGCGTGAAATTGGCGTTTAGAAGGAAGGGATTTATGCCTTTAGTTGCTCTACTAAGTTTCTTTTGCTTTCTTTTTTTAGAGACAGGATAATTAGTTAACTAATATCCTTCTTTATAATAGATAAAGCATTTCTTAGATCTAGCTTTATTTTAGGGTTAGAAAGCTTATAAATATTATCAGTTAGTAAATAAGACTATGTTAGTGCTTAGGGTAGTGTTTTAAGGTTAATACTTACTTTCTCTTACAATCCATTGGCTTATAGATGATTTTAAAATAGGTTTTATTATATCTTTCGTTATAAGGCAGCAGCAAATATTACTAACTATGCCTTTATAGGTATTGGTTCGGACATAGGTTATCTGGTTAAATTTAGGACTATCTTAAACAGATATTTCCAGTTAGCGCCTAAGGATTATATCTTTCTCAGAGGGGGAGTAAAGACTATTAAATAGGTCTAAGAGCTATTAAATTATTAATTCTAAACATTTAATTTTAGTCTTTATTAGATTTTCAGCTATAATACAATAAAACTTTATCTCTTAAAATCATGTTTAGTAGAATTTTTAATTTTCTTTAGTCTTAAAGTTTTTCTTTATCTGCTTAGTTATTATATTAAATAACATAAGTCTTCTGCTAAATTTCTTAAGGTAATACTTATAGGCATTACCTGTAAGCATTATTAATAGTATAAATAGGTATAACTTAGGCGAAATTCCTTATGCTATATAGATATCCTTAATGATTAGGACTTTAGGATATATAAAGTCAAAAAGTGCTCTAGAATACTTATTTTCCTTATTATAAACTCTAGTAAGAGAGTTTAAGGCTTTTTAGTCTATATTAGTGATTTCCTTTAATATAGTTTGTTATTTTAAGGGAGAGGGGATTGTTGTTTTTATTGTTATTTCTTTAGTAAGAGGGTTAGGAGGGTTAGGGGGAGGTAAGGTTATTATTAACATTAACGTGTTAATAGTATTGTTTCCTGTCAGGAGCTTTCCATTAAGAAAGAAAACAGAATTATCCATACTAACCAAATTAGTAAGTACATGGTTAATTAGTCTTTATAATCCTTCTTGCGTATTAATTCCTTAATCTTAAAGAATATCTTGAAGCACTTGTCGGACCTTAAGGGTAATCTTCTTAAAAATATCGGCATTCTATCCTTTAAAGTCTTCTTAGTATATAAACAAAAACCTAGTACCTTGCTAGTTACTAGATTCGTACTAGTTAACATAGTAGGTAAATTTGTTATAGAGTTTAAAAGTTATAGCTTTTTTAGGGTTAATTTATTTATTAGCTTCGGCCTATTTCTCTATAAAGTAGTTAGAATACTTTTAGAGTTTTGCAGGAAGGGAGTCTTAAATAGGTTAATTAGCTTTAGTAGTGGAAGTTAAAGCTATTTTTAGTGTTTTCTCTGTAATAAATAGTAAAGAAGATACTTTAATTATAAACTAGTAGCAAGTTGACAATAAGGGGTAAATTCCATAAAGAAACTTCTTAATAATCATAAATAAGTAGCAAAAGTCAATAATAATAGAAAAAGTTGCTTTTAGGTAGCATAAACAACGGATTCTACGCAATTAAGTGAATAAGTGTGTTATATTAGAAGTTTGTCTCTTCTGTTAATTCCTGGCTAATCTGTAGTTATAACAACCACTAATCAGTGCTGGTTTCACAGGGTGTGATTACTGCAGCAATAACAGGGGGGGTAACAAAGGTCTGATTTCTATATATAGTTATAATTATCTAAAGGGAAAAGAGGGGGACGATGCAAAAGTATAGTATTGTGGCTATAGTACTGCCCTAGGTCATATGACATAGTAATCCAGCTAATTAGGGCACGCGTATTGTGCATATGACCTATAATTCCCGGTTATTATTATGTATCCCTTCCATCCTTAAGACGAGCAATTCCAACACTTATATAGTTTTTTATATTTTTTTATAATTCTAGCTAGTAGTACTATTTAGCTACTCTATAAATTATCTTACTTACACTCTAGTATTCTGCTATAAGGTTATTATAAGTAAGCATTAAAATTTTTATATATATTTTTACTAGTATATATACCCTTATATTAAAACATAGTAAACTATTTTTATTAATTACTTACTGCTCTTTAACTATTATATTACTACTACTAAGCAGTACTATTTACATTTTATATAATAGATTTTATTTTTATGCTTTTTAAATTATTATTATAATAGGTTTACTTAATAGCTATTTAGTATATTTAATAGCACTTTATTTTTTAATTACTATTAATCTTACTATTAGATTACTATATACCTATATAAACTATATTTATAAATATATAGCTAGGGAGGTTTTCTTACTATAAGCTTGCTTTAAACTCTTAAATACTATATTAATAAATAAGGTTACTATTAATATACCACTTAAATATATAGCCCTTATACTGCTTAAATATATAGCTAGAAAGGTCTTCTTACTACTAGCTTACTTTAAACTTTTAAATACTATATTATTAAATAGGGTTATTATTAATATATTACTTAAATATATAGCTCTTATACTACTTAAATATATAGCTAGGAAGGTCTTCTTACTATTAGCTTGCTTTAAACTTTTAAATACTATATTATTAAATAGGGTTACTATTAATATACTACTTAAATATATAGCTTTTATACTACTTAGATATATAGCTAGGAAGGTCTTCTTACTACTAGCTTGC
>AFQZ01000220.1:0-60298 GCA_000222935.2 Aciculosporium take MAFF-241224 | reverse complement strand
TATAATAAAATTATATTATTTATAATTATAATTAAATAATAATAGAAAATATATTTTTCTATAAGATACAGGGTTTTTTATTTTAATTTATTTATAATATTAAATAAATTAAACTTTACTATATATCTAATATTAATATTATATAATAAAATTTAATAAATTTAATAAATTTAATAAAATTATAAAAAAATTATAAAAAAAATATTTATATAAACAAAATACATATAGTTTTTGTATTATATTGTATATTATATTGTATTTAATACAAATTTGTATTATATTAAATACAATATAATACACCATATAATATAAGGAAAAGAATAAAACAAAATACAATACATAATACAATACATAATATAATACATAATACACTAAAAGTTAAAAAATACAATAAATACAATATATGCAATGCTCTGCTTATAAGTAATACTTTAAAACTTAGTTTAATTTTTTAGTTTAGCTATTTATTTTAAGGTAAAATATAATACTAAGTAATTATTTAGTTATTATAAGGTAATAAAATATACCCTAAAAGCTACTTATATATATTATTTCTTAATTAAATATTATACCTAATGGTTTCACAGGGTACGATATGCTGCAGCAATAACGTGGGGGGGGTAACAAAGGTCTGATTTCTATTATAATTATAATTAACTAAAGGGAAAAGAGGGGGATAATACAGAAGTATGGTGTTATAGCTATAGTACTGCCCTAGGTTATATAACATAGTAATCTAGCTAATTAAAGCATATATATTATGTGTATAACCTATAATTCCTAGTTACTATTATATATCCCTTCCATCCTTTAAATAAGCAATTCTAATACTTATAAACTATCTCTTTATTAAAAAAGAGAAATTGCTCTAAAATACATAAAAAATCCGTAAAAATTAACAAATAAGCAAAAAATTAATAACGCCGTAATATATAAGAAATATTACCTAAATAAATAACTCTTCTTAGTCTAAAGTATCCTTAAAGCCCCTTAAGTTAATTACGCTTAAATTTATTAAATTTAAACTCTTTATTATATGCTTAATTTAATGCTAGATTTAGCAGTAAATCTATCCTAAGCAGCTTTAGCTTTAATGCTTAATACTAGTCTCTTTACCTAACCTTCTACTTAAATCCAAGCTTATTCTTAGTTATAAAGGTCTTAAGGCTTTTATTTAAAGAGGCCTATATTATTATATTAGTAAGGTTATTATTACTATTTATCTACTAAATCTGTAATTTCCCTTTGCTTATATAACTATTATAGTACTATAATATTAATTATAAGCCTTTTCTTCTTTATAATGCTTAATTTAATAATATACTTATATAATAAAAAAGAGTTAGTATATATTATAATTAGGATATTTAGCTTGTTTAATTAATTAGTAATAATCCTTAAAGTTATACTTATTATATAAGCAATATTAACTTCTTAAATTATTTTATATAGCTTTAATACAAGGTGCTCCTTATAACTCTTTTAGATTTTATAGAGCTATAGGTTATAATAGTGCTTATAAGTGTAAATTTAGAAGTATTAATGTTCTTTTCCTTATTACTAAGAATAATTACATAGCTAAGTTATAAGCTAAGGTCTTTATTATTTATAAAGGAGCTGTTAATAAAAACATAAAGAGAGGCATTTTTTAGTAAGAAAGGCATATAGTAAAGTCCATAATTCTAATTATTAATTTACAACCTAAGCTTCTTATTAAGCTTTATTATATTATTAGGTTCTGGTTATTAACTTTAGGTAGTAATAAAAAGATTATAAGAGGCTTTAGGTTGGCAGATAAGAGTAATATATACACCTTAAGCCCTTTACTTAATATATTAAGCTTAATTATTTTGGTTAACTTCTGATAGCTTCTTTTCTTATGCCTTTTATTATAAAAAGAAGGTATTATTATTAGCTTTACTTAAAATACAACTATTAAACATTAATAGTATTAATTTCTTTAGGCGTTGTTTTAGATTTATAAGAAATCCGGCATTTTTCAACTTAACTTCTTTATAATTAAAAAATTTAGTATTACTAAGTGTTACGGGACAACCCGTAACGTCGGATCCGCACACATATATATAGGATCCGTCTAAGTAGCTAGTAAAACAATAAAAACAACCTTATAGAATGCACTTAACTATATAACTTAATAATAGTATATACAGGTGCGTTTAATAACTATTATATAACTTACGTTAATAACAGCTTTACGGTTACTTCCAACCGACTACGTGACGATCCCACCACGTAACACTAAGGCTTAACGTGTTATTAGTCTGTATTTTAATAATTCTAAAATAAGAGCTTTCCTTTAAAGAAATAAGGAGACATAGGTTATAGGTAGAAGTAATTATCTAAAGCTTTTAATAATAATAATTAAAATATATTAACTACTAATGTATGCCTGCTTTTATAATTCTATAAAGCGGCTTTATTATAACTATAATAATATCTAGCAGGTAGAGGTGTGCAATCTATACTAAAAGCTTTATAAGAATTATATAATTAAGCTTTATCTATAACTGCATATATGCTTAGATAATATTCCTTAGCTAAGGCATAATGCCTTTTCTTTTTAATAATAGAGCAAGAGTAATAATAAGCCTCTAGCTAGCTTTTTAAATTATTAGAAACTATATAAGAATAACCTCTTTCCTATAGTTACTATAGCCTTAAATAACATATTGTAATTTTTTATATAGGGAATTAGTTACTTTACCCTTAATCTTATATACTATTTGTAAACTAAAGAGTCTCTTGCTTCTATGCTTTTAAGGGTTAAATTTATTGAAAATAGTAGGTATCTTAGAAGTTTACGCCGGATCTATAGGGCAAGTTATACTAAATTTATATAGAATTTTTATAGAATTTCTAGTGTCTAGTAGTAGCAACAGCTGTCGGGTCTGGTAAGGAAGTATGTGTAGCTTTCTTATATACCCACTGACCTTTTTTAGGCCCTATGGCCACCAGCTGGGCTTTATATGCTACTTTTCTTTTTCTATAAAAATCATTTATATATAAAAATAAAAAAATAAACTCACGGCCTAATAAACTAGGTGCTAATGTGTCTTACATTTAACTTTTCTAATTTTCTAAATTTTACCTAAAAAAAATTTATTATATAAAAAGAAAGCCCTAAATTCCCTAATTCTAATAGTATTCCTAAGACTTTTCCAAGACCTCTATTTATTAAGATATCTGCAAATTAGTATAACCTATAGGGTAACCTACTTTCCTATAAAGGAAAGCGGTTAAGTTATTGCCCTGCTTTTCCGGATTTTAAATCAGCAGAATTTTCCTCTAAAGGTTAAGATTTTAACCTCTAGCAGCTTTAGTAGCTAGCTAGCTACTAACCTACTAGTCGCGTTTTTATACACTTATTATTAGCTATAGGGTAATTAAAAGAGCTTTAAATTTCTGCTTTTTTTATATATTTTACAGCTATTATTAGCTTATAATAAGGTATAAAAGGTTAATGCTAGTTATTAACGGTTATTAATATTCTTACCTATAGCTGCTAAAATAATCTTATTAAATATAAAAGTAAGTCTGTCTAACTACCTAGGAGATACCTATATCTTAACCACTAGAGTGCTAAAAATTCCCTGTAATTTTTAATACCCCTTTTAAAGAAGTCTTAGGAATTAAAAGGAAGGGTTGTGCAAAATAATTTAACAGAATTCTAAATAATCTAATTTAAAATTTCAAAGGTACAGAGAATATAGCCCTGCTTTAGGGCTATAGGGTAGTTAACAAAACGCTGTTATTAGCATATGATTTGCTAAAAAAAGGGCCTATTAAAGGCATGGTTTGTTTTTGTAAATTTCTGAATTTTACGTATGTTTTTAGTAACCTTAAAAAGCCGCTTTTTAATAAGAATGTTGCATAACCAGATAGATAATTATAGGGCCCCTAGCCCTATAAGCTCTATAAAAGCCTTATAAATAGGAATAGTTAAAGGCTTAGTTAATTCATTAGCTGGCATTTTCTTTATATTTATGTACTATATTTTAGCTAATTTAGAGAATATAAGCTGCTAGTTATAGTAGAATTTAAAAAGGGTATGCTTTATATAGCTATAGAGAGCAGGATTATAAGCCGTTTTTATAGCATTTTAGTTATTATAATAAAGTTAAATAAGAGGGTTTAAAGGCATTTTAAGCTCTATAAATATCCCTTCTAGCTACTTTAATTCTTAAAAAGCCTTATAAATTACATTAAATTCAGCTTTTATAGTTAATAAAGCTATAGTAAAAGCCTTTTTAGACTTCTAGCTTATAAGGCCCTTAGCTAGCTTATAAAGGTATATATAAGTAGATTTAAAAGACCTTTTATCTCTTATAAAATCGCTATTATAAAATCTAAGTAATATATCTAATATACTAGATTTACTAGCTTTTAATAGGGGACCCTTATAAGATATAGCTAGTTTTTAAGTGCTAGATAGATACTTAAGCAGGCTTTTAGCTACATTTAGGTACTCTATATAAGGTGCGGCTAGGGCTGTTAATAGCTACTATAGGGTAAAAGCCACATCTAGTCTTGTAAGCAGTATAAGGTATATTATAATACTTATTATACTTTTATATAGCTTTATATCTTTAGCTATAAGAGGCTTTAAAAGCTAGGGATTTAAGACCCCTAGTTATATAGGAATTCTAATAGGTTTACAGTCTAGAAGACTAAACCTCTCTAGGGCTTTTAAAATATACTAGGATTAGTAAATTTAAATGATTTTATCCCTTTTATTTCGAAGAATTTGAACCCCTAGGAAGAATTCTACAGGCTCTCTATTTTCTATAAAATAGGCCTTATACATCTGCTTTTTAAGCTTCTAGATATAGGATAGATTAGGCCCTATAAGAAGATAATCATTAACATATATTATAATAAAGCTCTTAGAGTCCTGGTTATAAAATATAGCTAGGTTTAATACTAAAGGGCTAAATCTATAGGATTTAAGCACTAAGGTTAGTGCTTACTACTACTTTTTAGAGCTTTGCTTTAAACTATATAAGGACTTTTTTAGTATAATTACTTAATTTATAAAAGCTTTATAACTATACTTCTTAGCTATATTAACTAAGAAGGGATTAGCCTTTATAAATTCAGTAAATCCCTCTGGAATTTATATATAAATTAATTCCTTTAAGGTACTATTTAAAAAAGCACATATAAAATCAACTTATTTAACTTCCTAGTTATGCTAAGTAGCTAGGGCTAGTAAAATCCGCTAGCTAGGGGGAATACTAGTTATAGTAAAGGTTTCTATATAATCTAAACCTTTTATTTATATAAAACCCTTAGCTACTAGCCTAGCTTTATACTTTAGAGAATTATTTTCTTTATCCTTCTTAAGATTTAAAACTAGCCTATTCTTTAGGATTTTTTAACCTCTAGGGACTTGGTTAATGCCTGTAAAGTGAAAGGTTCTGGACTATAATAGCTATTTAAATTTACTATATATAGCTTTAAGCTACTCTTTCTTTTATAGACTTATTAAGGCTTGCTTCTAAGATTTAGGGTCTAGGGTAGGCTGATTATTCTTTAGCTTCTATTAGGCATTATAGTAAATCTCTTTTATTAAGAGTAATATATTAATATCTATTTTATCTAAATTTTCTTTAGAAGGGGCATCTTCTAAAATATCCGGCTTTAGGACTGTGGCTGGCTCTGTTTCTGGGGTAACCATTTGATCCTGAGGTCTAGGGTAATCCTCTTGTGGAAAATACTTTATAATAAGGTCAGAATTATGATTTTAGCTTTTATGATTTTGGCTTTCCCCCTCTAAAGGATTATTTTAGTTAGGGGGTTCTGAGATAAAGTCCCCTTTTAAAGCCCTTATAAGATATCTAGGTAGGCCTCTAGATATAGGTCCTATAGGCTTTATAATCTTTAAAAAACTAGTTTTAAATACTAAGTTTTTAAAAGGAATATAAATAAGATAGGTTTTTAAATCTAAGATTAAGAGTAACCTTCTAGAGATAGTCTTAGAGGCTAGCTTTTAAGCTTTTACCCTTTTTTCTATAGGAATTAGGATCTAATAATATAATCCTATAGCTCTAATAAAGCTAAAATTATCCTTTATAGGGTAATTAAATTCCTTAGAAAGTATCTAAGCTAGGCTCTTAGATTTAGTACTATTTGCTATTATATTTATTAAATTAATAATAGTAGGAAGGGT
Organism: Aciculosporium take MAFF-241224; assembly: GCA_000222935.2. NCBI lineage: Eukaryota > Fungi > Ascomycota > Sordariomycetes > Hypocreales > Clavicipitaceae > Aciculosporium > Aciculosporium take. The sequence continues at coordinate 54,108 of AFQZ01000220.1, read as the reverse complement.
AAAGCACTATAAATAGAGAGGTAAGCCTGCCTACTATAGGGTAGCCCGTAATCTATCCATAATAGTGCGTATAGAACGCTTAGCTAGCCCATTTTGCTTATAAATATAGGTGCTAGAAGTTGTAAATTTAATTCCCTTCTTTACTAGCTAATTTTAGCTGCTAGAATTAACCTCTAATCCCCTGTTAAAGTAGAAGTGCTTAGGGTAAGTACTATACTGATTTTTAAGCCCTCTAAAGAATCCCTTTAATACTATAAAAACAGTATTACCTTCCTTATTAGCTATTAAAAAACACTATTTATAGTAACTTTTTCTATTTACTAAAATAAGACTTACTAACTGCTTATTATAGGGTAATAAACTAATTTTTAGGGTATTCCCCTCTATATAATCTAGAGACTTAGGGGGGTTAGGTATAGGTTATTTACTAGGTCTTTTAGTAATCTTAACTAAATCATAAGCTAAGCATCTAAAATCCTGATTTTTAACCTCTAAAAAATCAGGGATTGCTTTAGTAATTAGGGCTGTCTTCTTTAGTAATACAAGCCCTATATGCCCTAATTAGATATACTAAATTCTAGCTAATTTTAATAGCTTTTAATAAGGGTCTTAAGGATTTATTTGTAAATCCTTATAGGATAAAGAGAAAGGTATAGGGCCTTCTCCCCTAGCCCCTTACTAGGCCTTAGAGGCTTTTAAGGGCTCTAATAGCTCTTCTAAGCTTAATTCCTATCCCCTAGGGGGCTTTCTTTAAGGAACCTAGCTTAGGACTATAGGCTCTGTAAAAAGAGGGGCTATAGGGGAATCCCCCTCTAAATCCCTAAAATCCTTAGTATTAAAGCCCTAAATAGGCTCTTTAAAGGGTATCTAAACCTCTATAGGGTGGCTAGCTTAATAAATAAAATAGTTAAAGTAGTGGCTATTATTACTATTATTATCCCGTAATATAATTACATACTAGCCCTAAAGTTAAAAGAAAAAACCATATTTTTTATAGTTTAAGATACTAATATAAGACCTGTCTATAAGGTATAGGTTATTCTTTATAATATAACCCTCTAAAGTATAGTGTTTTAAACTACTATAAATATTAATATCTAGCCTAGGGAAATATAGGGCCTCTTTTAGAGTAAGGGTCCTATATTTTTCAGGTTTTAAGTAATAAAGTACCTGGAATTTAGCATTACTATAGCCCTTAGGGTAGATTTTCTCTCTAGCAGTTATAATAGGCTTAGCTTCTCCCTTTTTATAAGGGATATAGTTACTTAAATTTTCTTTATAATTTATTAAATATACTATAAAACTAGTATTATAAAGTAAAGAATTCCTTATGCCATTACAACTATAGCTATAATTTATAGCTTCTAAAGTAACCTTAGAAGTGGTTATTTCCTCTTTTATATTTAATTTTAAAGAGGCTTTTAAATTAAAAGCTTTAGAGCTATTATTACTATTATCCTCTAGGTTATATACCCTATTAAAGAGATTATAATTATCTAACATAAAAGAACTATTTAATCCTTCTTCTACTGCCTTCTTAAAAGGTTTTTTGCCTTTCTAATAACCTTTCTTAGGTCTTACCTTATTCCCTTTATTAGAGGACTTTTAAAGGGAAGACTCTTCTTTTTCTTTATTTTTAGAAGATTTAGAACCCTTAGATTCCTAAGAATTCTTATTTTTATAACTTAATGCTTTATAATTTAAGGCTTTTAAGACTATAAAGCTTTTATTCCTTTATTTTTCTAATAAATCTGCTATTAGAAACTAGAGATTTAAAGTGTTATTAGAAATATTCAGAGCTCTATTTACTCTTATAAAGTATCTCTGCCTTTTAGCCTACTAAGGAAAAGTCCCTTTTAAAGACTATAAATACTAATTAATTTAATTTATAAGGGTAATTTACACCCTAGAGATAAATAATCTAGCTAAATAGTTATTAAAAGTAGCATTAAAAGCCTCTAATGTCCCTTTAAAATTTTAGAAATTTAGGGCATGAAATTAGCTATATAATAACCCTTTTTATATCTCTGCACTATGAGAATACTGCCTAACTAAGGATTTATAAGCAGCTAAGGGGTTTTCTTACTAAATTATAGTAGCTTAGGGACCTTTAGTATAGCTATCTCTTATAACCATAAGGATTATAGCTTAATTAGAGTCTAGGAGAGTTAAAGCTAAGTTAGAATTCTTAAGAAAATCAGGAATTCCTAAAGCTCTAAATTGGATGCCTAGGGCCTGCTTTTATTAATTAAAATTTTTAATACCCTTTAGCTTAGCACCCTTTAAAAAGCTATAAACCTTCTTATTAAATTCTTTAGTAATAAAACTATTAAAAGAAGAGGTTATAGCATTCTTTCTAGCATCCGAACTTTGGCCTTGGCCTTAGGCATGACCTTAACCTTGACCTTGGCCTTAACCTTGGCCTGCTATTAATTTATTAACAGCTTCAGATAATTTATTTAAATTATTAGTCAGGTTCATTATATTAGGACTCTGCCTATTTATAACCCTCTTAAGCTTAGTATTATAGCTGGTTTGTTAGCTTATAGCCCCCTAGTAATCTTTATTAACCTTTATTACAAACTCTTATAAAGCAACTGTTTTTTACTATAGGGTAGTATCCCTTTATAAAATAAGTTAAGTTGCCTATAAAATTTATTTATAGGGCTTTTAAATAGTCAGAAACGCAGACCTTTTTCTATTTTTTAGAAATTTAAAAGGGATTTGCAAAAAGTAGTGGTTTTTTACTTAATTAAAAAGCAGCTATTTTGCCCTCTATAAAATCAGTTATTTTAACCTCTATAAATCACTTCCGGGCTTATAATCTATTAAAAATAGTAGGTATCTTAGAAGTTTATACCGGATTTATAGGACAAGTTATACTGGATTTATATAAAATTTGTATAGAATTTCTAGTGTCTAGTAGTAGTAATAGCTGTCGGGTCTGGTGAGAAAGTATATATAGCTTCCTCATATACCCACTGACCTTTTTTAGGCCCTATAGCTACTAGCTAGGCTTTATATGCTACTTTTCTTTTTCTATAAAAATCATTTATATATAAAAATAAAAAAATAGACTTATAGCCTAATAAACTAGGTGCTAATATGTTCTATATTTAACTTTTTTAATTTTCTAAATTTTACCTAAAAAAATTTTATTATATAAAAAGAAAGCCCTAAATTCTCTAATTCTAATAGTATTCCTAAGACTTTTCTAAGACCTTTAGTTATTAAGATATTTACAAATTAGTATAACCTATAAGGTAACCTACTTTCTTAATCCTTTGGAGGATATAGTGGAGGAATTACGGAACACCGCGGATACGACGCGGTATTACGCCTAAAACGAAAAAGAAGCATAGAATCGGATTCCTTATTATTAATTACCCCCCCTAGCAATAGCGCATTGCATAAGGGAAGTAAGCGGCATAAGGGGTGTAATAATTAATGAATTTTTACATAGATTTATAACTAATAAAGGATAAGGCATTACCTAGGAAGAAACATAATATTAAGGAGAGAATCCTAGAGTAATAATAGCGCGGGAAAAACTAAAAAATAAAATAAAATCACTAAAGGAATTAATAATAAAAGTTATTTTAAAAGTAAAAATAATAAAAGTATAGGCTTTTATTAGAACTTTTATATAAATTACTATAGATATAGGAGGGGAGATAGCCTAAGTAAGAACTAATACAGGAGGCCTATAAGCCTTAATTATAAAAGCAGTTAGTAGTAGAGTAGAAACCATAGTTAAGAAGGCAGTTAAGGAGGTAATAAAGGCTGTTTATAGGACTAGATCAGTAGTTAGGGGGACTTAAGTAAATATTATGGCTTGTAGAGTTACAGGGCAGAATATAATAATACCTTTAGCCTAAATAGAGGGTATGGTAATACTAGCCTGCTATTACTAGAAAGCACTAGTAAAGGGAAGCACTATTAGCAAGGCAGTTAGGAACAGATCGCTAGGAGAGATTATAAAGGCAGTAAACAGCGCTATTAGTATAGAGGAGGCAGTAGTAGCATACTGATTATAAAGTAGAGATATAGTTATTATATTTACAGAAGCAGGGAGGAAATAGAAGGAAAATATAGCCTAGGTGAGAGTTACCTTTAGACCTAAGGCGGAAGTAAATAAGAAGATGTTTAGTGTAATTATTAAGGGATTCCTAATATAATTAATAAATTACATTACAATTAAGAATATAAGAAAGAATATTAAAAAGGAGAATGGATTAAATATAGTAAAGATAATAGTACAGAAGCTAAGAGGAATAGCGATAAGGGCACCATTAGTGGTTAGTGTTAAGGGCACTAAGGCAGTAAACCAACTATACTATGGGGGAATAGTATACTAAGCAGAGATTTTCGATGCTAAGCTATATAACAAGATAATCCACCTAAAGCAATATTATAACTACTATAAGATTAGATATATTGCTAGATACTATAAGGAGGAAGCAAGATGCAGCAGGTATGCTACTAGAAAACACTTTAAGGGAGAGAGGACTTGCCTAATATTAACAGGTAAGGTACGGGAGAGATGCCTAAATTATATAGGGGCATATTTAGTATAGTCTTAACTATACTTAGTAAGTAATAAGAGATAGTAGCAGGCTAGGGAGGCTTATGCTATAAGGCCGCTGTTCTTCTGTAACTATTAGTTAGAGGTTGTAATAGCTACTACAGGTAAGGGCTATTAGGGAGAAGAAACCGGGGGACTAACAGAGAGGTAGCTAAGAGAAAGGAGCATATAACTAAGGGGCCCTTTTGCGAGATAAACCTATAAGCTAAGATTAAGACAACAGAGACTAGCAGAGGAAGGCATAATGCTAGCCTTTCTATAGCCGACTAGAGGGCCAAACAATACCAAAGCCAGCCCAACTAGGGTGCTTTAAAGCATACAATAGAGTACATAATTAAGGTTATGTACTAGAATACACAGAAGAAAAGCAATCTAGTACATCTGGCATTAGGGCATAATGTTAGCCCTGAGGTAATAGCTATCTAGGAACCAGGAGGCTATAATAGTATACCGCTAAATCCATCTTAGGGACACTATATATTAGTAATATATAGCGGAAGAATAGCGATTTATATATACTAAAAGGTTAAGACAGGACTTTAGACTATAGGGAGGGGGGAGGATTAGTATAGTGTTAAGCTATATAAAGTAAAGATATATAATATCTACTCCCCGGCTTATAAAAGGGAGTGGCAGACGCCTTTACAATACTTTGCTAATACCTAGGCAAAGGGCCGGAGTGTATTTATAAGGGACTTTAACTAATATCACCCCTTATGGGACAGATTTGGCCGAATATCTCCAGGGCATAATAAGATATTAGAATTTATAATAAGGTAGTAACTTGGCCTAGCTACGCTATTTAGGGAAGTAATAAGGAGAGAACATAGCAGCAGGGACAGCACTATTAACCATGCGTGGACCACTTATAACGTTAGTGTCGAATTCATTGGGCTAGTGGAAATCGCCAGATCTGACTATATACCCTAGCTTATTAGCATTAGGACAAACAAGGAATTAAGCAACAGCCCAGGGTTAGTCCGGGGTTAGAGGATAGCGGACGAGAACCTTATTATAGCAAAGGCTTTAAACAGGCTTAAAAAGAAGGGGTTAGAGCTTCTACTATGTAACTAGTAAGAAATTAATAACTATGCATAGTAGCTTACTTAATAGCTTATGGAGATAGCTAATACAGCAGCACCTAAGCAACCTTAAGGGCATAGCAAACTATAGCCTTAGTAAAATAAAAGGGTAAGGGATGTAATAGCAGAGGCAAGACATACTAATAGGCAGTAGCAGTAATAATAGATGCAGGAAGCATAGCAGGCCTTAACAGAAGCTATAAAAAAACAGGATTATATTATTTTAGAGGAAAAGAGAAGTAGCTAGCAATAGGCAGTTAGCAAGTTATCTAGGTCTAAAGGGAGTCTTTAGACCCTAGAGCATTAGGCCTAGCTATAGAGTGGACTTCCTCCTAAAAGGCAACAGGTCCTACTACTAACCTGGCTAGGAGATAACAGCAGGGAGGAGATAGTAGAGGTTATATATAAAGGTAAGGTAAAGGCATTTGCAGAGAGGTTCTTCCCTCTATTTGCAGCTAGGGCTTTAGGTCTAGAGGCAGAGAAGGAAACAAGATATTATAATAATAATTAGGCAGTTCCCGTGTTTATAAAGGAGAAAATTAAAAAGGTTATAAAGAATATAGTAAGTTAGAAAGCCCTAGGACTAGACGAGCTACTAATAGGTTTCCTTAAGCTATGCAGAGCGGCCCTAATATTATGTTTAACATGCCTTATAAATACTTACTGTGGCTTAGGATATTATCTAGCCTCCTTTTAACAAGCGAAGGTAGTAGTTCTATATAAACCTAGGAAGTCCCCTAAGGAGTTAGGCAGACCGGGGGGGTAGAGGCTAATATTACTATTAAACATAATAGGCAAAGTAATTAAGAGAGCTATTATAAGGAGGATTACTATTATAGCAGAGGAAGGCTATATACTACTAGATATGCAGATAGGCAATAGGGCTGGCAGATTAATAGAGATAGCACTAAGCATACTAAAAGAGGTTGTGAGAATAGCGTGGTATTACCAGGGGATAGTATTATTACTATAGCTAGATATTACTAGGGCGTTTAACACTATTAGCTATAAATGATTAATTTACACTATAAAGGAGTTAGAACTGCTAGGGTAGATAGCCAGATAGGCACAGGGCTTTACGTTAAAAAGGAGAGCATAATTAGCGTTTAACGGACGTATTACTAAGGAAATCCAAGTTACTACAGGGGTTCTGCAAGGGTTGCTAGTGTCTCTTATTCTTTTTCTGCTCTATATTACGCTACTATATTAAAGACTAGCAGCAGCGGAATTAACATTAATATTAGGGTTCTTAGATAATATAAATATTATAGTATATAGAAAAACAGTAGAGAAGACAAAAGTATAACTAAAAAGAGCCTGGAGAATATATAAGGAGTGGTTGAAGGAGTATAGGCTAAGGTTTAACCTAGGAAAGAGCAAGCTAATGCACTTTATAAGGAAAAGGCAGGCGATTATAACGACGATCTAACTTAGAAGAGCAATAATATAACCGATATAATCAGCGCGATTCCTAGGGGTTTGAATTCACTAGAAGCTTTATTAGTCAACCTATATAGAGAAGGTAAATGCTAAATTGTCATGGTAGAAATTAGCACTTACGGCGCTGGCTATGTCTACGTAGGGATGCTAACTAGAGTGTGCAAGATCCCTTTATATATAGGTAATATAAAGCATAATAGCCTATGGAGCTAGGATATACCACACCTGCAGCAAGCCAGAAGGGGTAGTATAAGGGGTAGCAAAGGCATTTATAAGGGAACAGAACGAATGCTTAAGGCAGGTTATAAGGGCATATAAGGCAATGCTAGTAATACTCTTAAAGACAGAAGCAGCAGTGCTGCTAGTAGATCTGTACCTTAATTACATTAAATAACGATTTTACTAAAGACTTAAGGATAGTAGTATAGGCAAGAAGATACAGTAGGCCTGTAATTTAATAGTATTATAGCTATAATGCTAAGGAAGAGGCTGCTAATATAATCGCTATAAGGCGTTTCCTAATGCCCCTCCCTCCCTCCCTAGCAGCCTTATAGCTAGACAGGAATTAAAGAGGGAGTGGGAAAAACGGTAGATCTAGTAAAGGCATAAGGCTTAAGTAAGAAGAGAACGGGCAAAAGCAATAGCAATAGACAAGGAACCTAACTTTAAGAGCATAAAAAAGATAGCAAAGCTTTATAATAGCCTACTTAAGCATAAATCTATAGCCCTAGTTTAGCTTTAAATAGAAAAAATAAGGCTAAATGCCTTTCTTTATAATAAACAGGTGCCTAAGGTAACTTCACTAATATACTAATACTAGGGAGGAGACAAGGATATCTACTACCTTATCCTGTTATGCCTAGAATATAACTATCTAAGACTGATTCTAGCAGTGCCTATAATAAGAGATCCGCAGGAACTTAAGGCGGCGCTTAATAACAAGAAGCTAGCACTAAATATTATAAAGTAGGTGCTTTTAACTAGGTAACTTTAGCAGTATAGGTTAGTAGAGGAGCTTAGTAAGGCATAGCAGATACGCAATAACAAGGCTAAGAAAGGGACCAGAGGCAACGGAAATAACAGGATAGAGGAGGAAAAGCTGGACTAGGAGGGGAGGTGCTTATAGGGGGTTTTTACTAACATACTAACCTTTTATATAAAGCATAACCACACTTCTATTATTATCTGCAGTTCTAGGGAACTAGCAGATATCTTATACTAATAGTTAGAAACAATAAAGACTTTATATCAGAGGCTTAGCGGGAGCTATATAGAAGAATATGGGTTTTCTTCCCTATCTTAGGGTTTTTCCTATATTAAGAAGTTAGTTGATGAACTAGTTAGTGGCTCTAGCTACCTAGCGTACATGAATAATAACCTACTTTCTTATAAAGGAAAGCGGTTAAGTTATTACCCTGCTTTTCCGCATTCTAAATTAGTAGAATTTTCCTTTAAAGGTTAAGATTTTAACCTCTAGTAGCTTTAGTAGCTAGCTAGCTACTAACCTGCTAGTCGCGTTTTTATGTACTTATTATTAGCTATAGGGTAATTAAAAGAGCTTTAAATTTCTGCTTTTTTTATATATTTTATAGCTATTGTTAGCTTGTAATAAGATATAGAAGGTTAATGCTAGTTGTTAATAGTTATTAATGTTCTTACCTGTAGCTGCTAAAATGATCTTATTAGCTGTAAAAGTGGGTCCGTCTGACCACTTAGGAGATACCTGTATTTCAACCACTAGAGTGCTGAAAATTCCCTGTAATTTTCAACAAAATTAAATAAATTTAAATATATTTCTTATTAGTAGAGTATTAATCTTAGCCTTATTAGAAAGTTTAAAGTGTTCTCTAGGTATAGTAATCTTTCCTTATATATAAAGGTTAATTATAAGTTAAAAATTAGCCTTTTTTTTTCTATAAGGAAAACTTCTAGCTAAGGGTATTTTTAAGGTCTTCTGCGGCCTTTTTATAGTGGATTTATAGGGTTATTAAGGGGAGTCTTATAAATAATTTTATTAATCTTAGCGTTTTCCTAGTCTAGGTTATTTAAGCCTAGGCCTTGCTCTTTTTAGGAAGTTAAAGCTATTTTTATAGCTTTCTTATTTTAAGCTTAGTTATTCTTATAAAAAGGCTTTACTTCTAGTAAAGTAATATATAGCTTAATAACTATAGATTGAAACTTTATAGGGCTATAAGGCATTTTAATAATATAAGTCTTTTCTTTTATTAAAAAAAGCTTATATAGGCTAGTTTATTTACCTTTTTTATAATAAACTTATATATTAGAGTTTAAAGGAAGATTATATATTAATAGGGTTATTAGGCTATTTTAAGTATTAAGGGCATTATTAACTTAGTACCTTATAAGACTATATCTTACTTTATTTATTACTTTTTAAAGTATTTTAGCTTTTTAAGTAATTATAAAGCTTAAGGGGGAATTATTTATTATTCTTAAATAGGTTTTAAAGACTAAGAGGGTAGGAATAAGGCTATTTAGGCTAGCAGAGTTATTAACTGCTTTAATAGCTATTTAAAGTATTTACTCTTTTAAGAGAAAACTATAAGCTTTAGTCTTAATAATATTATATACTCTTTAAAAAGGGACATAATATTACTTAAGTTTTTTAATACTATTATATGCTTTAATAGGGACTTTATTAATATTAATTAATAATAGTTAAGCTAAATACCTAAATTTACTAAAAGTAGAGTTTTTTTTAGTATTATAAACTATTTAGTCTAGGGGCCTAAGATATATATTAATTTAACATTTCTTAAAGGCATTCTAAATATCTTAAGATTTTTATTATTAAGGTCTAAGAAAGTAAGTAGCTTAAAATAAAGTTACTAAGTTAATAATATAAAGGATAGGCTTTTTATTAATTTATATAATATTAATAAGGACCTTATAGTTAAATTTAAGGTTATTTTTAAAAGTAAACTTAAATCTACTTAAAGCCTTAGTATTTATCTAGCATTAGTAATAGGCATATATAATTCTTTTTATATTAGCTCTATTAAAGTCTTTATTAGCTTTAGCAAGAAGGTTATATAGTTAGTTGATTAAAGGGTAGCTAAATTAATAATAAAGTTAGTAAATTTCTGCTTTTAAGAGTATAAAGATAGCAGGTTTTTAGGAACTAATTATTTACTAAGAATATTCTTATTTTTAAATAATAAGTACTTTCTTTTCTCTTTAAATAAAAAGGTTCTTAAGATTATTAAGTTTAATACTTATTTTATTTATATTTATAATAAAATATAGAAAAGGCATAGCACTATTAAGAATATAAAAAGAAATTATACTAAATATTATAAAAAGCTTTAAAATGCTATTTAAGGTTACGCTTTTAGCACTAAAGTTAATGGTTTTTTAGTTAGAAAAAGGCTTAATTATAAGGCCTGTTATAAGGCATATTAAGGCTTTAACTTAACCTTAGCTAGTAATTAAGATTCTAGCTGCTTTAGTATTTAAAAGAATACTATAAAATATTTCTATAGTATATTATAAATCTATAAGAAATACCTGCTTTTATATAATTTTATTAGTATTACAGTTATAAGGGTCTTTAATAAATAACGCGTGTTTAAAGGCGTTATTCTATAGGAAATCTATAGTTAAGGCAGAAAAGAGAGAGGGATTAGGTGCTTATATAAAGAAAGTTATAAACATAAGGTTTTCTTATGCTTTTTTATTACTTTATGCCTTTTTTTCTTTAAAGGTAATAAATATTATATTTTAGGTAGCTTTTTTATATTTATTCTTATTACTACTATTTAGGGGTAATAACTTTTTATCTTTACCTTTAAATACTTATAAGAATATATAAAATTAGCATTTAAAAGAAGGGGATTTATATCTTTAATTACTTTACTAAGTTTCTTTTACTTTCTTTTATTTAAAGATAGAATAGTTAGTTAACTAATATCCTTCTTTATAATAAATAAAGTATTTTTTAGATCTAGCTTTATTTTAGGGTTAGGAAGCTTATAAATATTATTAGTTAGTAAATAAGTCTATATTAGTGCTTAGGGTAGTATTTTAATATTAGTACTTGCTTTTTCTTATAATTCATTAGCTTATAAATAATTTTAAAATAGGTTTTATTATATCCTTTATTATAAGGTAGTAGTAAATATTACTAACTATACCTTTATAGGTATTAGTTTAAATATAAGTTATTTAGTTAAATTTAGGGCTATCTTAAATAAATATTTCTAGTTAGCACCTAAGAATTATATCTTTCTTAAAGGAGTAGTAAAGACTATTAAATAGGTTTAAGAGTTATTAAATTATTAATTCTAAATATTTAAGTTTAGTCTTTATTAAATTTTTAGCTATAATATAATAAAACTTTATCTCTTAAAATTATATTTAGTAGAATTTTTAATTTTCTTTAGTGTTAAAGTTTTTTTTTATTTACTTAGTTATTATATTAAATAAAATAAGTTTTCTACTAAATTTCTTAAGGTAATACTTATAGGCATTGCCTATAAGCATTATTAATAGTATAAACAGGTATAACTTAGGTAAAATTTCTTATATTATATAAATATCCTTAAAGATTAGGACCTTTAAATATATAAAGTTAAAAAGTGCTTTAAAATACTTATTTTCCTTATTATAAACTTTAGTAAGAGAGTTTAAGGCTTTTTAGTTTATATTAGTGATTTCCTTTGATATAGTTTGTTTTTCTAGGGGAGAAAGTATTATTATTTTATTAGTAAAAGGGTTAGGAGAGTTAGGTAGAAGGTTAGGTTTAGTTGTTATTAATGTTATTATGTTAATAGTGTTATTTCCTGTTAGGAGCTTTCCATTAGGAAAGAAGACAGAATTATCTATACTAACTAAATTAGTAAGTACCTAGTTAATTAGTCTTTATAATTCTTCTTATATATTAATCCCTTAATCTTAAAGAATATCTTAAAGTACTTATCGGACTATAAGGGTAATCTTTTTAAAAATATTAGTATTTTATTCTTTAAAGTTTTTTTAGTATATAAATAGAAATCTAGTACCTTGCTAGTTACTAGATTTATATTATTTAATATAGTAGGTAAATTTATTATAAAGTTTAGAAGTTATAGCTTTTTTAAAGTTAATTTCTTTATTAGCTTTAGCTTATTTCTTTATAAAGTATTTAGAATACTTTTAAAGTTTTATAAGAAAGGAGTCTTAAATAGGTTAATTAGCTTTAATAGTAGAAGTTAAAGCTATCTTTAATATTTTCTTTATAAATAATAGTAAAGAAGATACTTTAATTATAGACTAGTAGTAAATTAATAATAAGGGGTAAATTTTATAAAGAAACTTTCTTAATAATTATAAATAAGTAGTAAAAGTTAATAATAATAGAAAAAGTTGCTTTTAAGTAGTATAAACAATGGATTTTGCGTAATTTAATGAATAAGTGTATTATATTAAAAGTTTATCTCTTTTATTAATTCCTTATAAATCTGTAGTTATAGCAACTACTTATTAGTAATGGTTTCACAGAGTATAATATGCTATAATAATAACATAGGGGGGGTAATAAAGGTCTGATTTCTATTATAATTATAATTAACTAAAGGGAAAAAAGGGGGATAATGTAGAAGTGTAGTGTTATGGCTATACTACTGCCCTAGGTTATATAATATAGTAATCCAGCTAATTAGGGCACGTACATTATGTATATAACCTATAATTCCTGGTTACTATTGTGTATTCCTTCCATCCTCCAGACGAGCGATTCTAACAATACCCTTAAATACTTTATACTTTTTAAATACTTTATTTAAAAAGATTATAATTAAATTATTACTTATAACTTAAGTGAATATTATAATATATAATATATATTTTAAAAATCTATTTATGATCATAAGTATTATATTATACTTTTTATTACTTACTTACTTAATTAGTAATAAGCTTATAATAAAGTCTATTAATAATTCTTAAAATAAGTAATTAAAAATTAATAGTATTATTAATGTTGGTAACGCGCAGGTTACTATCTAATGCAGCTGCAACAAAGTAGTAAGGGGGGGGTGACAAAGTTAATAATCTATTTATATATATATGTTCTAAGAGAAAGAGAAGTAGGCTATAATGCGGAGGTGTGGTGTTATAGCCATAGTACAGCCCTAGGTTATATAACCTATAATCTAGCTAATTAGGGTATGTGTATTCTGTGTGCAACCTATAATTCCTAATTAATATAGCATATCCCTTTTATCCTTTATATAAGTAATTTTAATACTTACAAATTCTCTCTTTATTAAAGAAGAGGAATTGTTCTAAAAAAATACATAAAACGCCCTAATAATCAAATATTAATAAACCAGTAATAAACCAGTAATAAAGCGAAAAACATCCTTTAAATGAATGACTTTTGTTGGTCTAAGTTAAATAGTTATAGGGCTAAAGAGTGTAATTCCCGCGTTTAATCCTACTAAATTAGGCGCTTATAATTGCGTTCGAATTCATTAAATTTAAACTCTTTACTACGCGCTTAATTTGCTATTAAATTTAGTAAGAAATTAGGACTTTCTTAATCTTTAGCGGCTCTAGCAGCGGCTTTTATAGTAATTCTTATAACAGGTCTTTTAACCCATCCTTTTATACGGATTTAGACTTCATTTTTTGTTATAAAGGTCTTAAGAGCTTTATTTAGTAAAGCTTTTATTATTATATCTACAGGATTATTATTACTATTAATCTATTATATTTCAGCTACTTCCCTCCTTTTATATAACTGCCTTAAAGCTATAATATTAATTATTAGCCTTTTTTCCTTTATTATTCCTAGCTTAATAATATATTTATATAGTAAGAAAGAGTTAGTGTATATTATTATTAGGATTTTTAGCTTATTTAGTCAGTTAGTAATAATATTTAGAGTAGTGTTTATTATATAAGTAATATTAATACCTTAAATTATTCTATATAGCTTAAAAGCTAATACACTTCTTATAACTCTTTTAGATTTAATTAAATTATATATTATAATATTTCCTTTAAGGGTAAATTTAAAGGTATTAATATTCTTTTCCTTATTACTAAAAATAATTACATAGCTAAGCTATAAGCTAAGGTCTTTATTATTAGTAAAGGAGCCGTTAATAAAAACATAAAGGGTAGTGTTTTCTAGTAAGAGAGATATATATTAAAGTCTATAGTCTTAATTATTAATTTGCTACTAAAGCCTTTTATTAAGCCTTAAAACATTGTTAGATTCTGGTTATTAAACTTAGGCAGTAATAGAAAGATTATAAGATGCTTTAGGTTAATATATTAAAGTAATGTATACTTCTTAGGCTTGTTATTTAATATATCTTGCTTAGTTAGTCAGGTTATCAACTTATAATAGCTTTTTTCTTTATGCCTTTTATTATAAAAAGAAGGCATTATTATCAGCTTTGCTTAAAATGTAACTATTAAACATTAATGGTGTTAAAATTGTTAACTTCTCTTTTAGCTTTATAAGAAATTTGGCATTTTTTAATTTAGCCTCTTTATAATTAGAAAATTCAGTATTACTAAGTCTTAATATGTTATTAGTCTGCATTTTAATAATTCTAAAGCACGAGCTTTCCTTTAAAGAAATAAGGAGACATAGGTTATAGGTAGAGGTAATTATCCAAAGCTTTTAATAATAATAGTTAAAATATATTAACTATTAATATATACTAGCCTTTGCTATTTTGTATAACAGCTTAATTATAACTATAATAATGTCTGGCGGGTAAAGATATATAATTTACGCGGGAAGCTTTATAAGAATTATACGATTTAGCTTTGTTTGTAATTATATATATGCCTAGGTAATTATTATTCATGTACGCTAGGTAGCTAGAGCCACTAACTAGTTCATCAACTAACTTCTTAATATAGGAAAAACCCTAAGATAGGGGAGAAAACCCATATTCTTCTATATAGCTCCCACTAAGCCTCTGATATAAAGTCTTTATTATTTCTAACTATTAGTATAAGATATCTGCTAGTTCCCCGGAACTGCAGACAATAACAGAAGTGTGGTTATGCTTTATATAAAAGGTTAGTATATTAGTAAAAACCCCTTATAAGCACCTCCCCTTCTAGTCCAGCTCTTCCTCCTTTATCCTATTGTTTTTATTGCCTCTGATCCCTTTCTCAGCCTTATTATTGCGTATCTGCCACGCCTTACTAAGCTCCTCCGCCAACCTATACTGCTAAAGTTACCTAGTTAAAAGCACCCACTTTACAATATTTAGTGCTAGCTTCTTATTATTAAGCGCCGCCCTGAGTTCCTATGAATCTCTTATTACGGGCACTGCTAGAATCGGTCTTAGATGGTTATATTCTAGGTATAATAAGATAAGGTGGTAGATATCCTTATCTCCTCCCTAGTATTAGCATATTAGTAAAGTTACCTTAGGCACCTGTCTATTATAGAGAAAGGCATTTAGCCTTATTTTTTCCGTTTAAAGCTAAACTAGGGCTATAGATTTATGCTTAAGCAGGCTATTATAAAGCTTTACTATCTTTTTTGTGCTCTTAAAGTTAGGTTCCTTGTCTACTGCTATTACTTTTGCCTGTCCTTTTCTCACCTAAGCCTTATGCCTCTGCCAGATCCACTATTTTTCCCACTTCCTCTCTAATTCCTGTCTGGCTGTAAGGCTGCTAGGGAGGGGGGGGGGGGCATTAAGAAACGCCTTATAGCGATTACGTCAGCGGCCTCTTCCTTGGCATTATAGCTATAATGCTATTAAATTATAGGCCTGCTATATCTTCTTGCCTATGCTACTATCCTTAAGTCTTTAGTAGAATTATTATTTAATGTAATTAAGGTACAGATCCACCGGCAGCACTGCTGCTTCTGTCTTTAAGAGTGTTATTAGTATTGCCTTATACGCTCCTATAACCCGCCTTAAGCATTCGTTTTGTTCCCTTATAAATGCCTTTACTATCCCCTGTGCTACCCCTTCTAGCTTGCTACGGGTGTAGTATATCCTAGCTCTATAGGCTATTATGCTTTTTATTACCTGTGTATAAAGGGATCTTGCACACTTTAGTTAGCATCCCTATGTAAACGCAGCTAGCGCTGTGAGCGCTAATTTCTGCTGTAATAATTTAGCATTTACCTTCTTTATATAGGTTGACTAACGAAGCTTCTGGTGAATCCAAACTCCTAGGAATTGCGCTAATTGTGTCGGTTATATTATTGCTCTTTTAAGTTAGATTATTATTATAATCGCCTGCCTCTTTCTTATAAAGTGTATTAGCTTGCTTTTTCCTGGGTTAAACCTTAGCCTATACTCCTTTAACTACTCCTTATATATTCTTTAGGCTCTTTCTAGTTGTACTTTTGTCTCCTCTGCTGTTTTTCTATATACTATAATATTTATATTATCTGAGAACCCTAATGTTAATGTTGATTCTGCTGCTACTAGTCTTTAATATAATAGCGTAATATAGAGCAGGAAGAGAATAGGAGATGCTAGCGACCCTTATAGAACCCCTGTAGTGACTTGGATTTCCTTAGTAATATGTCCGTTAAACGCTAATTATACTCTCCTTTCTAATGTAAAGCCCTGTGCCTATTTGGCTATTTACCCTAGCAGTCCTAACTCCTTTATAGTGCAGATTAATCATTTATAGCTAATAGTGTTAAACGCCCTAGTAATATCTAGCTATAGTAATAATACTATTCCCTAGTAATGCTACGCTGTTCTTATAATCTCTTTTAGCATGCTTAGTGCTATTTCTATTAATCTGCCAGCCCTGTTGCCTATTTATATGTCTAGTAGTATATAGCCTTCCTTTACTATAATAGTAATCCTCCTTATAATAGCTCCCTTAATTACTTTGCTTATTATATTTAATAGTAATATCGGCCTCTACCCCCCTGGTCTGCTTAACTCCTTAGGGGACTTCCTAGGTTTATATAGAACTACTACCTTTACTTATTAGAAAAAGGCCGGATAATATCCTAAGCCATAGCAAGCATTTATAAGGCGTGTTAAACACGATATTAAGGCCGCTCTGCATAGCTTAAGGAAACCCATTAGTAGCTTGTCTAGTCCTAGGGCTTTTTAACTTACTGTATTCTTTATAACCTCTTTAATTTCCTCCTCTATAAACACGGGAACTGCCTAATTATTATTATAATATCTTGTCCCCTCCTCTGCCTCTAGACCTAGAGCCCTAGCTGTAGATAGAGGGAAGAGCCTCTTTGTAAATACCCTTGCCTTACCCTTATATGTAACCTTTACTATCTCCTCCCTGCTATTGTCTTTTAGCTGGGTTAGTAGTAGGACCTGTTGCCTTTTAGGAGGAAGTCCACTCTATAGCCAGGCCTAACGCTCTAGGGTCTAAAGACTCCCTTTAGACCTGGATAACTTACTAACTGCCTGTTGCTAGCTACTTTTCTTCTCCTTTAAGATAATATAATCCTATTTTTTTATAGCTTCCGTTAAGGCCTGCTATGCTTCCTATGTCCGTTGTTACTGCTACTGCCTATTAGCATGTCTTGCCTTTACTATTATGTTCCTTACCCTTTTATTCTACTAAGGCTGTGGTTTACTGTGCTTTTAAGGTCACTTAGGTGCTGCTATATTAGCTATCTCTGTAAGCTGTTAGGTAAGCTACTGCGCATAGTTATTGATTTCTTGCCAGTTGTACAGCGGAAGCTCTAACCCCTTCTTTCTAAGCCTGTTTAAAGCCTTTACTATAATAAGGTTCTTATCTGCTGTCCTCTAACCCCGGACTAACCCTGGGCTGTTACTTAATTCCTTGTTTGTCCTAATGCTAATAAGCTAGGGTATATGGTTGGATCTAGCGATTTCTACTAGCCTGATGAATTCAATACTAATGTTATGGGTGGTTTACGTATGGTTAATAGTGCTGTCCCTGCTGCTATATTCTCTCCTTGTTACTTCCCTAAATGGCATAGCTAGGCCGAGTTGCCACCTTATTATAAATTCTAACATCTTATTATGCCCTGGAGATATTTAGCTGAATCTGTCCTATAAGGGGTGATATTAGTTAAAGTCCCCTATAAACACACTCTGGCCCTTTGCCTAGGTATTAGCAAAGTGTTATAAAGGCGTTTGCTACTCCCTTTTATAAGCTAGGGAATAGATATTATATATCTCTACTTTACATAGCTTAATACTATATTAATCCTCCCCCCTCCCTATAGTCTAAAGTCCTGTCTTAACCTTCTAGTGTATATAAATTGCTGTTTTTCTGCTGTATATTACTAATATATAGTGTCCCTAAGATAGATTTAGCAGTATATTATTATAGCCTCCTGGTTCCTGGATGGCTATTACCTTAGGGCTGATGTTATGCCCTAATGCCAGATATACTAGATTGCTTTTCTTCTATATATTCTAGTATATAACCTTAATTATATACTTTATTGTGTGCTTTGGAGCACCCTAGTTAGGCTGGCTCTGGTATTATTTAGCCCTCTAGTTAGCTATAAAAAGGCTAGCATTATGCCTTCCTCTGCTGGTCTCTGTCGTCCTAATCTTAGCTTGTAGGTTTATTTTGCAGAAGGGCCCCTTAGTTATATGCTCCTTCCTCTTAGCTGCCTCTTTATTAGTCCCCTGGTTTCTTCTCCCTAATGACCCTTGCCTGTGGTAGCTGTTACAACCTCTAACTAATAGTTGCAGAAGAACAGCGGCCTTATGGTATAAGCCTCTCTAGCCTACTGCTATCTCTTATTGCTTACTAAGCATAGTTAAGACCATACTGGATATACCCCTATATAATTTAGGCATCTCTCCCGTACCTTGCCTGTTAATGTCGGGTAAGTTCTCTCTCCCTTAGGGTGTTTTCTAGTAGTATACCTGCCGTATCTTACTTCCTCCTTGTAGTATCTGGCAATATATTTAATCTTATAGTAGTTATAATATTGCTTTAGGTGGATCATCTTATTATATAGCTTAGCGTTGAAAATCTCTGCTTAGTATACTATTCCCCTATGGTATAGTTGGTTTGCTGCCTTAGTGCCCTTAATACTAACTACTAATGGTGCCCTTATCGCTATTCCTCTTAGCTTCTATACTATTATCTTTGCTATATTTAATCCATTCTCCTTTTTAATATTCTTCCTTATATCCTTAATTGTAATGTGGTTTGTTAATTATATTAGGAATCCCTTAATAATTACACTAAATATCTTCCTGTTTACTTCTGCCTTAGGTCTAAAGGTAACTCCCACCTAGGCTGTGTTTTTCTTTTATTTCCTCCCTGCTTCTGTAAATATAATAACTATATCTTTACTTTATAATCAGCGTACTGCTACTGCCTTTTCTATGCTAATAGTGCTGTTTACTGCCTTTATAATCTCTCCTAGTAATCTGTTCCTAACTGCCTTGCTAATAATGCTTCCCTTTACTAGTGCTTTCTAGTAATAGCGGGCTAGTATTGCCATACCCTCTGTTTAGGCTAAAGGTATTATTATATTCTGCCCTATAACTCTGTAAGCTATAATATTTGCCTAAGTCCCCCTAACTGCTAATCTAGTCCTATAAACAGCCTTTATTGCCTCCTTAACTGCCTTTTTAACTATAGTTTCTACTCTACTGCTAACCGCTTCTATAATTAAGGCCTGTAGGCCTCCTGTGTTTATTCTTGCTTAGGCTATCTCCCCTCCTATATTTATAGCAATTTATATAAAAGTTCTAATAGAAGCCTATACTTTTATTATTTTTACCTTTAGGATAACTTTTATTATTAATTCCTTTAGTAATTTCATTTTATTTTTTAGTTTTTCTTATACTACTATTACTCTAGGATTCTCTCCTTAATATTGCATTTCTTCCTAGGTAGTGCCTTGTCCTTTATTAGTTATAGATTTACGCAAAAATTCGTTAATTATTATACCCCTTATGCCGCTTACTCCCCTTGCGCAATGCGCTATCGCTAGGGGGGGTAATTAATAATAAGGAATCCGATTCTATGCTTCTTTTTCGTTTTAGGCGTAATACCGCGTCGTATCCGCCCCTAGGTAATGTTTTTAAGCTAAACTATAATACCTTTCTTTTTTAGTAAGGGAGCAAGGGTAATAATAAGCCTTTAACTAGATCTTTATATTATTAGGGACTAAGTAAGAATAACTTCTTTTCCTTGGTTGCTATGGCCTTAAATAACATATTATGATTTTTTATATAGGAAATTAATTGCCTTGCCTTTAATTTCTCTTACTATTTATAAGCTAAAGAGTCTTTTACCTTTATGCCTTTACGGGTTAAATTTCACGAATTTAAACAAATTTCCAGCTAGTAAAGCATTAATTTCTACTTTATTAGAAACTTTAAAAGGTTCTTTAGGTATATTAATTTTTTCTTATATATAAAGGTTAATTATAAGTTAAAAATCAGCCTTTTCTTTCTTAGTAAAAAAAGCCTTTACTTAAGGGTGTTTCCAGGGTCTTCCACATCCTTTTCATAGCAGAGTCATAAGATTATAGGGATTTTCGTGATTTTTGTTAGGTTTGGCGTCTTCTTGCCCTTAGTTGTTTAGGCTATGGCCTTATATTCCTTAGGAAATTAAGGGTTTATTATCTTAAACCAGGTCTTCTTTATAAGAAGATTTTACTTCTAGTAAGGTTATATATAGGTTAATAACTATAAACTAAAATTTTATAGGGCTATAAGGTATCTTAATAATATAAGTCTTTCCTTCTATTAAGAGAAGCTTATAAGGGCTAGTTTATTTGCCTTTTTTATAATAAACTTATATATTAAAATTTAAGGAAAAAGTGTATATAGGCAGGGTTATAGGGCCGTTATAAGTGTTAAGAGCATTATAAATTTAGCGCCTTATAAGACTACGTCTTACTTTGTCTGTTGCTTTTTAAAGCATTTTAGCTCTTTAAGCAATAGTAAAACTTAAAGGGGAATTGTTAGTAACGCGCAGGTTACAAGTATGCTGCAGTACAAATGTAGGGGGGGGGTGACAAAGTCAATAATCTATTCATGTATATATTCTAAAAGGGAAAAAAAGCAGGCTATAATACAGAGGTATAGTATTATAGCTATATTATAGCCCTAGGTTACATAACCTATAATCCAGCTAATTAGGGTATATGTATTTTGTATGTATCCTATAATTCCTAGTTAATACGGCGTATCCCTTCTATTCTTTATATAAGCAATTCTAACACTTATAAATTCTCTCTTTATTAAAGAAAAGGAATTGCTCTAAAAAATACATAAAATGCCCTAAATAATTAGATATTAATAAACCGGTAATAAAGCGAAAAACATCCTCTAAATGAATGACTTTTATTAGTCCAGGTTAAATGGTTATAGGGCTAAAGAGTGTTATAGGAGGGGGGGGCTAAAGAGTATAATTCCCGCGTTTAATCCTACCCACTTGGGCGCTTATAATCGCGTTTAAATTCATCGAAATTAAACTCTTTACTAGGCGCTTAATTTGCTATTAAATTTAGTAAGGAATTAGGACTTTTCTATTCTTTAGCGGCTCTGGCAGCGGCTCTTATAGTAACTCTTGTAATAGGCCTTATATATAGAGGTTAATTATAAGCTAAAAGTCGGCCTTTTCTTTCTTAGTAAGAAAAGCCTCTGCTTAAGGGTGTTTAACTTTTCCATTCTTTAGCAGCTCTGGCAGCGGCTTTTATAGTAACTCTTATAATAGGTCTTTTATATAGAGGTTAACTATAAGCTAAAAGTCAGTCTTTTGATTCTTAGTAAGAAAAGCCTTTGCTTAAGGGTGTTTTTAGGGTCTTTTACGTCCTCTTTATAGCAGAGTTATTAGGTTATTAAGGGGGTTCTTATAGTTTTTGTTATAAGCTAGGGGATTCTTATAAATTTTATTAAGTTCGGCGTCTTCTTGCCCTTAGTTATTTAGGCCGTAGCCTTGCATTCCTTATTATAAATTTTATTAAGTTCGGCGTCTTCTTGCCCTTAGTTATTTAGGCCGTAGCCTTGCATTCCTTAGGAAATTAAGGGTTTATTATCTTAAACCGGGTCTTCCTTAAGTTTAGCGTCTTCTTGCCCTTAGTTATTTAAGCCATAGCCTTGCATTCCTTAGGAAATTAAGGTTATTTTATAGCTTTATTATCTTAAGCTAGGTCTTTTTTATAATAAAGTCTCTTAAGAGTATTAAGGGCTTTTTAATTACTTTTAGAAATTTTTTCTATTAGGTTTTATAGTTCTAGTTAAGGGTCTTTAGTTAAATGAAAATCTTTACTATTATTAGAATTCTTATTATTAAAAAGTTTAAGTTTTCCTTTCCTAGTTGATTTCTCTAATAAAGGTTTGTAATCCATATTAGGGTTAATATTTAAGATATTAACAAGATCTTTAGAGATGTTTAATCTTAATCCTCTTACTATTTTAACGCTATTATTATTAAGATAATTATAAAGGGTATACCTAAGGTTATTATTGCTTTTATTAAAAGCAGCCTTAGTCTAATTTTTATAATCTTATTAGAAGTTAATAAAAAGATCACAACCTTTCCCTTAGTTAAGAATATAGTAGTTAATTATATAGGCAATATGGTTGTTAATTTGTTATTTAGTAGCTGTTTTTATATTAATATTTATTGAAAATTACAGGGAATTTTCAGCACTCTAGTGGTTGAGATACAGGTATCTCCTAGGTGGTTAGACAGACCTACTTTTATAGCTAATAAGATTATTTTAGCAGCTGTAGGTAAGAATATTAATAACTATTAATAACTAGTATTAACCTTTTATACCTTATTATAAGCTACTAACAGCTATAAAATATATAAAAATATAGAAATTTAAAGCATTTTTAATTGCCCTATAGCTAATAATAAGTATATGAAAACGCGACCGGCAGGTTAGCAGCTAGCTAGTTACTAAAGCTGCTAGAGGTTAAAATCTTAACCTTTAGAAGAAAATTCTGCTAATTTAGAATCCGGAAAGTAGGACAATAACTTAACTGCTTTCCTTTATAGGAAAGTAGGTTAACCTATAGGTTATACTAATTTGCAGATATCTTAATAACTAGAGGTCTTAGAAAACTCTTTGAAATACTATTGGAATTAGGGAATTTAGGGCTTTCTTTTTATATAATAAAAAATTTTTAGGTAAAATTTGGAAAATTAGAAAAGTTAGATGTAGGACACATTAGTACCTAGTTTGTTAGACTATAAGTCTATTTTTTTGTTTTTATATATAAATAATTTTTATAGAAAAAGAAAAGTGGCATATAAAGCCTAGCTAGCGGCCGTAGGGCCTAAAAAAGGTTAGTGGGTATATAAGGAAGCCACACACTTCCTTACCAGACCCGACAGCTATTGCTACTACTAGACACTAGAAATTCTATAAAAATCTATTAAAAATCCAGTATAACTTGCCCTATAGATCCGGCGTAAACTTCTAAGATACCTACTATTTTTAATAGGTTATAAGCCCAGAAGTGATCTATAGAAGTTAAAATACCTGATTTTATAGAGGGCAAAATTGCTGCTTTTTGATTAAGTAAAAAACCACTACTTTTTATAAATTCCTTCTAAATTCCTAAAAAATAGAAGGAGGTCTGCGTTTCTAACTATTTAAAAGCCCTATAAATAAATTTTATAGTCAACTTAACTTATTTTATAAAGGGCCACTACCCTGTAGTAAAAGACAGTTACTTTACAAGAGTTTATTATAAAGGTTAATAAAGATTACCAGGGGGCTATAAGCTAGTAAGCCAGCTATAATGCTAAACTTAAGAGAGTTATAAATAAGCAGAGTTCTGACATAATAACTCTAAATGATAATTTGAATAAATTATCTGAAGCTGTTAGTAAATTAATAGCAGGCCAAGGTCAAGGTCAAGGCCAAGGTCAAGGCCAAGGTCAAGGTCAAGGCTAAGGTCAAGGCCAAGGTCAAGGTCAAGGTCAAGGCCAAGGTCAAGATTAAGGTCAAGGTCATGCCCAAGGCCAAGGCCAAAGTTCGGATGCTAGAAAGAATGCTATAACCTCTTCTTTTAATAGTTCTATTACTAAAGAATTTAATAAGAAGGTTTATAGCTTTCCAGAGGGTGCTAAGCTAAAGGGTACTAAAATTTTAATTAATAGAAGCAGGCCCTAGGCATCCAATTTAGAGCTTTAGGAATTCCTGATTTTCTTAAGAATTCTAACTTAGCTTTAACTCTCCTAGACTTTAATTAAGCTATAATTCTTATAATTATAAGAGATAGCTATACTAAAGGTCCCTAAGCTACTATAGTTTAGTAAGAAAACCCTTTAGCTGCCTATAAATCCTTAGTTAGGTAGTATTCTTATAGTATAAAGATATAAAGAGGGTTATTATATAGCTAATTTCATACCCTAAATTTCTAAAATTTTAAAGGGACATTAGAGGCTTTTAATACTGCTTTTAATAACTATTTAGCTAGATTATCTATCTTTAGGGTATAAATTGCTCTTATAGATGAAGTTAATTAGTATTTACAGTCTTTAAAAGGGACTTTTCCTTAGTAGGCTAAAAGGCAGAAATACTCTATAAAAGTAAATAGAGCTCTGAGTATTTCTAATAATAGTTTAAATCTCTAGTTCCTAATAGTAGATTTATTAGAAGAATAAAGGGATAAAAGCTCTATAGTCTTAAAAGTCTTAAATTATAAAGTATTAGGTTATAAAAATAAGAATTCTTAGGAATCTAAGAGTTTTAAACCTTTTAAAAAAAAAAAAAAAAGAAGTCTTCCCTTAGAAAGTCCTTTAATAAAGGGAATAAGGTAAGACCTAAGAAAGGTCACTAAAAAGGTAAAAAACCTTCTAAGAAGGTAGCAGAAGAAGGATTAAATAGTTCTTTTATATTAGGTAACTATAATCTCTCTAATAGGGTATATAACCTAGAGGATAATAGTAATAGTAGCTCTAAAGCTTCTAGTTTAAAAGCCTCTTTAAAATCAGATATAAAAGAGAAAATAACTACTCCTAAGGTTACTTCAGAAGCTATAAATTATAGCTATAGTTGCAAAGGCATAAGGTATGCCTTACTTTATAATACTGGTTTTATAGTATATTTAGTAAATTCTAAAGAGAATTTAAGCAATTATATCCCTTATAAGAAGGGAGAAGCTAAGCCTATTATAATTACTAGAGGGAAAATCTACCTTAAGGGCTATAGTAATGCTAAATTCTAGGTACTCTGTTACTTAAAACCTGAAAAATATAGGACCCTTACTTTAAAAGGGGCCCTATATTTTTCCCTAGGCTAGATATTAATATCTATAGTAGTTTAAAACACTATACTTTAAGGGGTTATATTATAAAGAATAACCTATACCTTATAGATAGGTCCTGTATTAGTATTTTAAATTATAAGAAACATGGTTTTTTCTTTTAACTTTAGGGGCAGCATGCACTTATATTACGGGATAATAATAGTAATAGTAGCCACTACTTTAACTATTTTATTTATCAAGCTAGCTACCCTATAGAGGTTTAGATACCTTCTAAAGAGTCTATTTAGGGTCCTAATACTAAGGATTTTAGGGATTTAGAGGGGGATTCCCCTATAGCCCCTCTTCCTATAGAGCCTATAGTCCTAAGCTAGGTCCCCTAAAGAAAGCCCCCTAGGGGACAGGAATTAAGCTTAGAAGAGCTATTAAAGCCCTTAGGAGCCTCTAAGGCCTAGCAGGGGGCTAGGGGAGGAGGCCCTATTCCTTCCTCCTTATCCTATAAGGATTTATAAATAAATCCTTAAGACCCTTATTAAAAGCTATTAAAATTAGCTAGAATTTGGTATATCCGATTAGGGTATATAGGGCTTGCATTACTAAAGAAAACAGCCCTAATTACTAAAGGAATCCCTGATTTTTTCAAGGTTAAAAGTTAGGATTTTAGGTGCTTAGCTTCTAATTTAGCTAAGATTACTAGGAGACCTAGTAAATAACCTATTCCTAACCCCCCTAAGTCTCTAGATTATATAGAGGGGGATACCCTAAAAATTAGTTTATTACCCTATAATAAGCAGTTAGTAAGTCTTATTTTAGTAAATAAAAAAAGTCACTATAAATGGTGCTTTTTAATAGCTAATAAGGAAGGTAATACTGTTTTTATAGTATTAAAGGGATTCTTTAAAGGGCTTAAAAACCAGTATGGCACTTACCCTAAGCACTTCCACTTTAACAGGGGATTAGAGGTTAATTTTAGTAGCTAAAATTGGCTAGTAAAGAAGGGAATTAAATTTACAACTTCTAGCTCTTATATCTATAAGCAAAATAGGCTAGCTAAGTGTTCTATATGTACTATTATGGATAGATTATGGGCTACCTTATAATAAGCAGGCTTACCTCTTTATTTATAATGCTTTACCCTCCTTACTATTATTAATTTAATAAATATAATAGTAAATAGCACTAAATCTAAAAGCCTAGCTCAGATACTTTCTAAGGAATTTAATTACCCTATAGAGGATAATTTTAGCTCTATTAAAGCTATAGGATTATATTATTAGGTTCTAATTCCTATAAAAAAAGGGTAAAAGCTTAAAAGCTAGCCCCTAGGACTATTTCTAGAAGGTTACTCTTAACCTTAGGTTTAAAAACCTATCTTATTTATATTCCTTCTAAAAACTTAGTATTTAAGACTAGTTTTTTAAAGATTATAGAGCCTATAGGACCTATATCTAGGGGTCTACCTAGATATCCTATAGGGGCTTTAAAAGGGGACTCCATCTCAGAACCCTTTAACTGGAATAATCCTTTAGAGGGAGAAAGCCAAAATTATAAAAGCCAAAATCATAATTCTAACCTTATTATAAAGGATTTTCCACAAGAGGATTACCCTAGACCTCAGGATCAAATAGTTACCCTAAAGCCAGAGCCAGAAACAAAGCCAGCCATAGTCCTAAAGCCGGATATCTTAGAAGATACCCCTTCTAAAAAAAATTTAGATAAGATAGATATTAATATAGCACTCTTAATAAAAAAGATTTACTATAATGCCTAACAGAAGCTAAAGAATAATCAGCCTACCCTAGACCCTAAATCTTAGAAGTAAGCCTTAAAAAGTCCACAAAAGAAGGAATAGCTTAAAGCTATATATAGCGAATTTAAACAGCTATTATAGTCTAAAACCTTTGACTTTATAAGCATTAATCAAGTCCCTAGAGGTCAAAAAATCCTAAAGAATAGGCTAGTTTTAAAGCTTAAAAAGGATAAAGAAAATAATCCTCTAAAGTACAAAGCTAGGCTAGTAGCTAAGGGTTTTATGTAAATAAAAGGTTTAGATTATATAGAAACCTTTACTGCAACTAGTAATCCTCCTAGCTGGCGGATTTTACTAGCCCTAGCTGCCTAGTATAACTAGGAAGTTAAATAAGTTAATTTTACAGGTACCTTTCTAAATAGTACCCTAAAGGAATTAATTTATATATAAATTCTAGAGGGATTTACTATATTTATAGAGGCTAACCCCTCCTTAGTTAATATAGCTAAGAAGTATGGTTATAAGGATTTTATAAATTAAGTAATTATACTAAGAAAGTCCTTATATAGTCTAAAGCAAAGCTTTAGAAAGTAGTAGTAAGCACTAACCTTAGTGCTTAAATCCTTTGGATTTAGCCCCTTAGTGTCAGACCTAGCTATATTTTATAACCAGGACTCTAAGACCTTTATTATAATATATGTTAATAATTGTCTTCTTATAGGGCCTAATCTACCCTATATCTAGAAGCTTAAAAAGCAGATGTATAAGGCCTATCCTATAGAAGATAGAGGGCCTGTAGAATTATTTCTAGGGGTTTAAATTCTTTGAAATAAAAGGGATAAAATCATCTAAATTCACTAATCCCAGTATATTTTAGAAGCCCTAGAGAGGTTTAGTCTTCTAGACTATAAACCTATTAGAATTCCTATGCAACTAGGGGTCTTAATAATTAGCGCGATTAAAAAGCCTATAGGCAACTCACCGCGGATACGACGCAGTATTACGCCTAAAACAGAAAAGAAGCATAGAATCAGATTCCTTATTATTAATTACCCCCCCTAGTAATAGCACATTATATAAGGGAAGTAAGCAGTATAAGGGGTATAATAATTAATAAATTTTTACGTGGATCTATAACTAATAAAGAACAGGGCGCTACTTAGGAAGAAATACAGCTTTAAGGAAAGAATTTTAAAGTAGTAGTAGTATAGGAAAAACTAAAGAATAAAATAAAATTACTAAAGGAATTAATAATAAAAGTTATTTTAAAAGTAGAAATAATAAAAGTATAGGCTTTTATTAGAACTATTATATAAATTACTATAAATATAAAAGAGAAGATAGCTTAAATAAGAACTAGTATAAAAGGCCTACAGGCTTTAATTATAAAGGCAGTTAATAGCAAGGTAGAAACCATAGTTAAAAAGGCAGTTAAGGAGGTAATAAAGGCTATTTCTAGGACTAGATTAGTAGTTAGAGGGACTTAGGCAACTATTATAGCTTATAGAGTTATAGGGCAGAATATAATAATCCCTTTAGCCTAAATAAAGAGTATGGTGATACCGGCCTGCTATTACTAAGAAGTAATAGTAAAGGGAAACACTATAAGTAAGGTAGTTAGAAACAGATTACTAGGGGAGATTATAAAGGCAGTAAACAGTGCTATTAGTATAAAGGAGGCAGTAGCAGCATACTAACTATAGAGTAGAGATATAATTATTATATTTACTAAAGCAGGGAGAAAATAAAAGGAAAACACAGTTTAGGTAAAAGTTACCTTTAGACTTAAGGCGGAAGTAAATAAAAAGATGTTTAGTATAATTATTAAGGGATTCTTAATATAATTAACAAACTATATTACAATTAAGAATATAAAGAAGAATATTAAAAAGAAGAATGGTTTAAACATAATAAAGATAATAGTATAGAAGCTAAAGGGAATAGTAATAAGGGCACTACTAGTAGTTAGTGTTAAGGGTACTAAAGCAGTAAACCGCCTATACTATAGGGGAATAGTATACTAAGCAGAGATTTTTAATACTAAGCTATATAATAAGATAATCTACCTAAAGTAATATTATAACTACTATAGGATTAGGCATATTACTAGGTATTATAAGGAGGAAGCAAGATGTAGCAGGTATGCTACTAGAAAACACCCTAAAAGAGAAAGGACTTACCTAATGTTAACAGGTAAGGTACGGGAGAGATGCCTGAATTATACAGGGGCATACCTAGTATAGTCTTGGCTATGCTTAGTAAGTAATAATAGATAGCAGCAGGCTAGGGAGGCTTATACTATAAGGCCGCTATTCTTCTGCAGCTATTAGCTAGAGGTTATAATAGCTGCTACAGGTAAGGGTTATTATAAAGAAGAGACTAGGGGACTAATAGAGAGGCAGCTAAGAGAAAGGAGTATATAACTAAGGGGCCCTTTTACAAGATAAATCTATAAGCTATAATTAAAATAACAAAGACCGGCAGAGGAAGGCATATTATTATTCATGTACGCTAGGTAGCTAGAGCCACTAACTAGTTCATCAACTAACTTCTTAATATAGGAAAAACCCTAAGATAGGGGAGAAAACCCATATTCTTCCATATAGCTCCTGCTAAGCCTCTGATATAAAGTCTTTATTATTTCTAACTATTAGTATAAGATATCTGCTAGTTCCCTGGAACTGCAGATAATAACAGAAGTGTAGTTGTGCTTTATATAAAAGGTTAGTATGTTAGTAAAAACCCCCTATAAGCACCTCCCCTCCTAGTCCGGCTCTTCCTCCTCTATCCTGTTGTTTCTGTTGCCTCTGGTCCCTTTCTTAGCCTTATTATTATATATTTGCCATGCCTTACTAAGCTCCTCTGCCAACCTATACTGCTAAAGTCGCCTAGTTAAAAGCACCCACTTTATGATATTTAGTGCTAGCTTTTTATTGTTAAGTACTGCCCTAAGTTCCCGTAGATCTCTTATTACAGGCACTGCTAGAATCGGTCTTAGATGGTTATATTCTAGGCATAACAGGATAAGGTAGTAGATATCCTTATCTTCTCCCTAGTATTAGCATATTAGTAAAGTTACCTCAGGCACCTGTTTGTTATAAAGGAAGGCATTTAGCCCTATTTTTTCCGTTTAAAGCTAAACTAAGGCCGTAGATTCATGCTTAAGCAGGCTATTATAGAGCTTTGCTATCTTTTTTGTGCTCTTAAAGTTAGGTTCCTCATTTACTGCTATTACTTTTGCCTGTTCTCTTCTCACCTAAGCCTTATGCCTCTGCTAAATCCACTGTTTTTCCCACTCCCTCTTTAATTCCTATCTGGCTATAAGGCTGCTAGGGAGAGGGGGGGGGGCGATTAGGAAATGCCTTATAGCAATTACGTTAGCGGCCTCTTTCTTAGCATTGTAGCTGTAATGCTATCAAATTACAGGCCTGCTATATCTTCTTGCCTATGCTACTATCCTTAAGTCTTTAGTAGAATCGTCATTTAACGTAATTAAGGTACAGATCTACTAGCGGCACTGCTGCTTTTATCTCTAAGAGTGTTACTAGTGTTGCCTTATACGCCCCTATAACCCTCCTTAAGCATTTGTTTTGTTTCCTTATAAATGCCTTTACTACCCCCTATACTACCCCTTCTAGCTTGCTATAGGTGTGGTATATCCTAGCTCTATAGGCTATTGTGCTTTGTATTACCTGTATATAAAGGGATCTTGCACACTTTAGTCGGCATCCCTATATAGACATAGCTAGCGCTGTAAGCGCTAATTTCTGCTGTGACAATTTGGCATTCACCTTTTCTATATAGGTTAACTAATAAAGCTTCTGGTAAATCCAAACCCCTAGGAATTACACTAATTATATCGGTTATATTATTGCTTTTCTAAGTCGGATCGTTATTATAATCGCCTGCCTCTTCCTTATAAAGTGTATTAGCTTGCTCTTTCTTAGGTTAAACCTTAGCCTATACTCCTTTAACCACTCCTTATATATTTTCTAGGCTCTTTCTAGTTGTACTTTTGTCTTCTCTGCTGTTTTTCTATATATTATAATGTTTATATTATCTAAGAACCCTAACGTTAATATTAATTCCGCTACTACTAGTCTTTAATATAGTAGCGTGATATAGAGCAGGAAGAGAATAGGAGACGCCGGCGACCCTTGCAGAACCCCTGCAGTGACTTGGATTTCCTTAGTAATACGTCCGTTAAATGCTAATTATGCTCTCCTTTTTAACGTAAAGCCCTGTGCCTATCTGGCCATCTACCCTAGCAGTCCTAACTCCTTTATAGTGCAGATTAATTGTTTATAGCTAATAGTGTTAAACGCCCTGGTGATATCTAGCTGTAGTAATAATACTATTCCCTAGTAATACTATGCCGTTCTTATAACCTCTTTTAGCATGCTTAGTGCTATCTCTATTAATCTGCCAGCCCTGTTGCCTATTTACATGTCCGGTAGTATATAGCCTTCCTTTGCTGTAATAGTAATCCTCCTTATAATAGCTTCCTTAATCACTTTACTTATTGTGTTTAACAGCAATATTAGCCTTTACCCCCCCGGTCTGCCTAACTCCTTAGGGGACTTCCTAGGTTTGCGTAGAACTACTACCTTTGCTTGTTAGAAGGAGGCCGGATAATATCCTAAGCTGTAGCAAGCATTTACAAGGCGTGTTAAACATAATATTAGGGCTGCTTTGTATAGCTTAAGGAAACCTGTTGGCAGCTTGTCCGGTCCTAGGGCTTTTTAACTTACTGTATTCTTTATAACCTCTTTAATTTCCTCCTCTATAAACACAGGAACTGCCTAATTATTGTTATAGTATCTTGTCCCCTCCTTTGCCTCTGGACCTAAAGCCCTAGCTACGGATGGAGGGAAGAACCTCTCTGTAAATGCCCTTGCCTTACCCTTATGTATAACCTCTACTATCTCCTTCCTACTATTGTCTCCTAGCTGGATTAGTAGTAGGACCTGTTGCCTTTTAGGAGGAAGTCCACTCTATAGCCAGGCCTAACGCTCTAGGGTCTAAAGACTCCCTTTGGACCTAGATAACTTGCTAACTGCCTATTGCCAGCTACTTCTCTTCTCCTTTAAGATAATATAATTCTGTTTTTTTATAGCTTCTGTTAAGGCCTGCTATGCTTCCTATGTTTATTATTACTGCTACTGCCTATTAGCACGTCTTGCCTCTGCTATTACGTCCCTTACCCTTTTATTTCACTAAGGCTGTAGTTTGCTATACCCTTAAGGTCGCTTAGGTGCTGCTGTATTAGCTATCTCCGTAAGCTGTTAGGTAAGCTACTGCATATAGTTATTAATTTCTTGCTAGTTATATAGCAGAAGCTCTAACCCCTTCTTTCTAAGCCTGTTTAAAGCCTTTGCTATAATAAGGTTTTCGTCTGCTATCCTCTAACCCCGGACTAACCCTAGGCTATTGCTTAATTCCTTATTTGTCCTAATGCTAATAAGCTGGGGCATGTGGTTAGATCCGGCGATTTCTACTAGCCTAATAAATTTAATACTAACGTTATGGGTGGTTTATGTATGGTTAATAGTGCTGTCCCTACTGCTATGTTCTCTCCTTATTACTTCCCTAAATGGCGTAGCTAGGCCGAGTTGCCACCTTATTATAAATTCTAACATTTTATTATGCCCTGGAGATGTTTGGCTGAATTTGTCCTATAAGGGGTAATATTAGTTAAAGTCCCCTACAAACACACTCCGGCCCTTTGCCTAGGTATTAGTAAAGTGTTGTAAAGGCGTCTGCCACTCCCTTTTATAAGCCGGGGAATAGATGTTATATATCTCTACTTTATATAGCTTAATATTATACTAATCCTCCCCCCTCCCTATAGTTTAAAGTCCTGTCTTAACCTTTTAGTGTATATAAATCGCTGTTCTTCTGCTGTATATTACTAATATATAGTATCCCTAAGATGGATTTGGTAGTATACTGTTATAGCCTCCTAGTTCCTGGATAGCTATTACCTTAGGGCTAATATCATACCCTAACGCCAGATGTACTAGATTGCTTTTCTTCTATATATTTTAATATATAACCTTAATTATGTACTTTATTGTGTGCTTTGGAGCACTCTAGTTAGGCTGGCTCTGGTATTGTTTGGCCCTCTAGTTAGCTGTAAAAAGGCTAGCATTATGCCTTTCTCTGCTGGTCTCTGTTGTCCTAATCTTAGCTTGTAGGTTTATCTTGTAAAAGGGCCCCTTAGTTGTATGCTCCTTCCTCTTAGCTGCCTCTCCGTTAGTCCCCTGGTTTTTTCTCCCTAATAACCCTTACCTGTAGTAGCCGTTGCAACCTCTAACTAATAGTTACGGAAGAACAGCGGCCTTATAGCATAAGCCTCCCTAGCCTGCTGCTATCTCTTATTACTTACTAAGCATAGTTGAGACTATACTGGATATGCCCCTGTATAATTTAAGTATCTCTCCTATACCTTGCCTATTAATATCGGGTAAGTCCTCTCTCCCTTAGGGTGTTTTCTGGCAGTATACCTACTGCATCTTGCTTCCTTCTTATAGTATCTAGTAATATATCTAATCTTATAGTAGTTATAACATTACTTTAGGTGGATCATCTTGTTATATGGCTTAGCGTCGAAAATCTCTGCTTAGTATACTATTCCCCCATGGCATAGTTAGTTCGCTGCCTTGGTGCCCTTAACACTAACTACTAATGGTGCCCTTGTTGCTATTCCTCTTGGCTTCTGTACCATTATCTTTGCTATATTTAATCCATTCTCCTTTTTAATATTCTTCCTTATATTCTCAATTGCAATGTAGTTCGTTAATTATGTTAGGAATCTCTTAATAATTATACTAAACATCTTCTTATTTACTTCCGCCTTAGGTCTAAAGGCAACTCCCACCTAAGCTATATTTTCCTTCTATTTCCTCCCTGCTTCTATAAACATAATAACTATGTCTTTACTCTGTAATTAGCATGCTACTACTACCTCCTCTACGCTAATAGCGCTGTTTACTACCTTTATAATCTCTCCTAGTAATCTGTTCCTAATTACCTTACTAATAGTGCTTTCCTTTACTAGTGCTTCCCGGTAATGGCGGGCCAGTATTGCCATACCCTCCGTTTAGGCCAAAGGTATTATTATATTCTGCCCTATAACTCTATAAGCTATAATATTCGCCTAAGTCCCCCTAACCGCTAATCCAGTCCTATAAACAGCCTTTATTGCCTCCTTAACTGCCTTTTTAACTATGGTTTCTACTTTACTACTAGCCGCTTTTATAATTAAGGCCTATAGGCCTTCTGTGTTTATTCTTGCTTAGGCTATCTCTTTTCCTGCATTTATAGCAATTTATGTAAAAGTTCTAATAAAAGCCTACACTTCTGTTATTTCTGCCTTTAAAATAACTTTTATTATTAATTCCTTTAGTGATTTTATTTTATTTTTTAGTTTTTCTTACACTGCTATTACTCTAGGATTCTCTTCTTAATATTATATTTCTTTTTAGGTAGTGCCTTGTTCTTTATTAGTTATAGATCCATGCAAAAATTCATTAATTATTACACCCCTTATGCTGCTTACTCCCCTTATGTAATATGCTATTGCTAGGAAGGGTAATTAATAATAAGGAATCCAATTCTGTGCTTCTTTTTCGTTTTAGGCGTAATACCGCGTCGTATCCGCGGTGTTCCGTATTTTCCAATGTTCGTCAGAGGAAGGCATAATACTAGCCTTTTTATAACTAATAAGAGGGCAAAATAATACTAGAGCTAGCCTAACTAGGGAGCTCTAAAGCATATAATAAAGTATATAATTAAGGTTATATACTAAAATACACAGAAGAAAAGTAATTTAGTATATCTAGCGTTAGGGCATAACATTAGCCCTAAGGTAATAGCTATTTAGAAACTAGGAGGTTATAATAGTATACTGCTAAATCTATCTTAGGGGCACTATATATTAGCAATATATAGCGGAAGAATAGTAATTTATATATATTAAAAGGTTAAGACAGGACTTTAGACTATAGAGAGGGAGGAGGATTAGTATAGTATTAAGCTATATAAAGTAGAGGTATATAATATCTATTCCCTAGCTTATAAAAGGGAGTAGCAGACGCCTTTATAATACTTTGCTAATACCTAGGCAAAGGGCTAGAGTGTGTTTATAGGGGACTTTAACTAACACCACCCCTTATAGGACAGATTTAGCTAAACCTCTTAAGGCATAATAAGATGTTAGAATTTATAATAAGGTAGTAACTTAGCCTAGTTATGCTATTTAGGAAAGTAATAAGAAGAGAACATAGCAGTAGGGACAGCACTATTAACTATATATAGACCACTTATAACATTAGTATTAAATTTATTAGGCTAGTAGAAATTGCCAGATCTAACCATATACCTTAGCTTATTAGTATTAAAATAAGTAAGGAATTAAGCAACAGCCTAGGGTTAGTCTAGGGTTAGAGGACAGTAAATAAGAACCTTATTATAGCAGAGGCTTTAAACAGGCTTAGAAAGGAGGGGTTAGAGCTCCTGCTAAGTAACTAACAGGAAATTAATAACTATATAAAATAGCTTACCTAATAACTTATAAAGATAGCTAATATAGTGGCACTTAAACGACCTTAAGGGCATAGTAAACTACAGCCTTAGTGGAATAAAAGGGTAAAGGATATAATAGTAAAGGCAAGATATGCTAATAGGCAGTAGTAGTATTAACAGACGTAGGAATTATAGCAGGCCTTAATAAAAGCTATAGGAAAACAGGATTATATAATCTTAAAGGAGAAGAGAAGTAGTTAGTAATAGGCAGTTAGTAAGTTATCTAGGTCTAAAGGGAGCCTCTAGACCCTAGAGCAATAGGCCTGGCTATAAAGTAGACTTTCTCCTAAGATATAACAGGTCCTACTGCTAACTTAGCTAGGAGATAACAGCAGGGAGGAGATAGTAGAGGCTATATATAAGGGTAAGGCAAAGGCATTTACAGAGAGGTTCTTTCCTTTATCTATAGCTAGGGCTCTAGGTCTAGAGATAAAGGTAAAGATAAGATACTATAGTAATAATTAGGTGGTTCCTGTGTTTATAAAGGAGGAAATTAAAGAAGTTATAAAGAATATAGTAAGTTAGAAAGCCCTAAGGCTGGATAAGCTGCTAACAGGTTTCCTTAAGCTATATAAAGCAGCTCTAATATTATGTTTAATATGTTTTATAAATACATGCTATGGTTTAGAACACTATCTAGCTACCTTCTAGCAAGCAAAGGTAGTAGTTCTATATAAACCTAGGAAAACCCCTACGGAGTTAAGCAGACCAGGGGGATAAAGGCTGATATTACTATTAAATATAATAAGAAAAGTAATTAAGAGAGCTATTATAAGGAGGATTACTATTACAGCAGAGAAAGGCTATATACTACTAAATATACAAATAAGTAAGAGGGCTGGCAGGTTAATAGAGATAGTACTAAGCATGCTAAAAGAGGTTATAAGAATAGTATAGTATTACTAGGGAATAGCATTATTACTATAGCTGGATATTACTAGGGCGTTTAACACTATTAGCTATAAATAATTAATTTACACTATAAAGGAGTTAGGACTGCTAGGGTGGATGGCTAGATAGGCACAGGGCTTTATGTTAAAAAGGAGAGCATAATTAGCGTTTAATAGACGTATTACTAAGGAAATCCAAGTTACTACAGGGGTTTTATAAGGGTTGCTAGCATTTCCTATTCTCTTTCTGCTCTATATTATATTACTATATTAAAGACTAGCAGCGGCGGAATTAATATTAATATTAGGGTTTTTAGATAATATAAACATTATAGTATATAGAAAAACAGCAGAAAAGACAAAAGTATAACTAGAAAGAGCCTAGAAAATATATAAGGAGTAGTTAAAGGAGTATAGGCTAAGGTTTAACCTAGGGAAGAGTAAGCTAATGCACTTTATAAGGAAGAGGCAGGCGATTATAACAATAATCTGACTTAGAAGAATAATAATATAACCGATATAATTAGTGCAATTCCTAGGGGTTTAGATTTACCAGAAGCTTTATTAGTTAACCTATATAGAGAAGGTAAATACTAAATTATTATAGTAAAAGTTAGCACTTATAGCACTAGCTATATTTACATAGGGATGCTAACTAGAGTGTATAAGATCCCTTTATACATAGGTAATAAGAAGCATAATAGCCTATAGAGCTAGGATATACTACACCTATAGCGAACTAAAAGGGGTAGCATAGGGGGTAGTAAAGGCGTTTATAAGGGAATAAAATAAATGCTTAAGGCAGGTTATAAGGGCATATAAGGTAATGCTAGTAATACTCTTAGAGACAAAAGTAGTAATACTACTAGTAAATCTATATCTTAATTATATTAAATAATGATTTTACTAAAGACTTAAGAATAGTAGTATAGGCAAGAAGATATAACAGGCCTGCAATTTAATAGCATTATAGCTATAATGCTAAGGAAGAGGCCGCTAACGTAATTACTATAAGGCGTTTTCTAATGCCCCCCCCCCCCTCCTCTAGCAGCCTTATAGCTAAATAGGAATTAGAGAGGGAGTAGGAAAAACAGTGGATATAGCAAAGGCATAAGGCTTAGGTAAGAAGAGAACAGGCAAAAGTAATAGTAATAAATAAGGAACCTAACTTTAAGAGTATAAAAAAGATAGTAAGGCTTTATAATAGCCTGCTAAAGTATGAATTTACGGCCTTAGTATAGCTTTAAACGGAAAAAATAGGGCTAAATGCCTTTCTTTATAATAGATAGGTGCCTAAGGTAATATTACTAATATGTTAATACTAGGGAGGAGATAAGAATATCTACCACCTTATCCTGTTATACCTAAAACATAACCATTTAAGGCTAATCCTAGCAGTGCTAGTAATAAGAGACCCGCGGGAACTTAAAGCGGCACTTAATAACAAGAAGCTAGTACTAAATATTACAAAGTGGGTGCTCTTAACTAGGCGACTTTAGTAGTATAGGTTAGTAGAGGAGCTTTGTAAGGCGTAGCAGATATGTAATATTAAGGCTAAGAATAGGACTAGAGGTAACGGAAATAACAGAATAAAGGAGGAAGAGCTAAATTAGGAGGGGAGGTGCTTATAGGGGGTTTTTACTAACATACTAACCTTTTATATAAAGCACGACCACACTTCTGTTATTATTTGCAGTTCCGGGGGAACTGGCAGATATCTTATACTAATAGTTAAAAATAATAAAGACTCTATATTAGAGGCTTAGCAGGAGCTATATAGAAGAATATGGGTTTTCTCCCCTATTTTAGGGTTTTTCCTGTATTAAGAAGTTAGTTAATGAACTAGTTAGTGGCTCTAGCTACCTAGCGTACATGAATATAACTAGGGGTCTTAAATCCCTAGCTTTTAAAGCCTCTTATAGCTAAAGACATAAAGCTATACTAGAGCATAATAAGTACTATAATATACCTTATACTGCTTACAAGACTAGATATGGCTTTTACCCTATAGTAGCTATTAACAGCCCTAGCCACACCTTATATAAAGCACCTAAATGCAGCTAAAAGCCTGCTTAGGTATCTATCTAGCACTTAAAAACTAGCTATATCTTATAAAGGTCCCCTATTAAAAGCTAGTAAATCCAGTATATTAGATATATTACTTGGATTTTGTAATAGTTATTTTATAGGAGATAAAAGGTCTTCTAAATCTACCTATACATACCTTTATAAGCTAGCTAGGGGCCTTATAAGCTAAAAGTCTAAAAAGGATTTTACTATAGCTTTATTAACTATAGAAGCTAAATCTAATGTAATTTGCAAGGCTTTTTAAGAATTAAAGTGGCTAGAAGGGATATTTATAGAGCTTAAAATGCCTTTAAACCCTCCTATTTAACTTTATTATAATAACCAAAGTACTATAAAAACGGCTTATAATCCCGCTCTTTACAGCCATATAAAGCATACCCTTTTAAAATTCCACTATAACCAGCAGCTTATATCCTTTGGATTAGCTAAAATATAGTACTTAGATATAAAGAAAATGCCGGCTAATAGATTAACTAAGCCCTTAACTATTCCTATTTATAAGGCTTTTATAGAGCTTATAGGGCTAGGGGCCCTATAATTATCTATCTGGTTATGTAACATTCTTATTAAAAAGCGGCTTTTTAAGGTCACTAAAAACACACGTAAAATTCAGAAATTTACAAAAACAAACCATGTCTTTAACAGGCCCTTTTTGGCAAATCGTACGCTAATAACAGCGTTTTTTCAACTACCCTTTAGCCCCGAAGCAGGGCTATATTCTCCGTACCTTTGAATTTTTAAATTAGATTATTTGGAATTCTGTTGAATTATTTTGCATAACCCTTCCTTCCAATCCCTAAGACTTCTTTAGAGAGGGTGTTAAAAATTACAAGGAATTTTCAGCACTCTAGTAGTTAAGATACAGGTATCTCCTAGGTGGTTAGACGGACCTACTTTTACAGCTAATAAAATCATTTTAGTAGCTATAGGTAAGAATATTAATAACTGTTAATAACTGGCATTAACCTTCTGCACCTTGTTATAAGCTAATAACAGCTATAAAATACATAAAATTATATATATATTCATGTACGCTAGGTAGCTAGAGCCACTATCTAGTTCATCGACTAACTTCTCAATATAGAAAAAACCCTAAAATAGGAGAGAAAACCTATATTCTTTTATATAGCTCCTGCTAAGCCTTTAATATAAAGTCTTTATTATGTTTAACTATTAATATAAGATATCTGCTAGTTCCCCTAGAACTATAAATAATAATAGAAGTATGGTTATATTTTATATAAAAGGTTAGTATATTAGTAAAAACCCCCTATAAGTACCTTCTTTCTTAATCTAGCTCTTTCTCCTTTATTCTATTATTTCTATTACCTTTAGTCCCTTTCTTAACCTTAATATTATATATTTTCTATACCTTATAAAGCTCTTTAGCTAACCTATACTACTAAAGTTACTTAGTTAAAAGCATTTACTTTATAATATTTAGTACTAGCTTTTTATTATTGAGTGCTGCCCTAAGCTCCTATAGGTCTCTTATTATAGGTATTACTAGGATTAGCCTTAAATAGTTATATTCTAGGTAAAAAAGAATAAAGTAATAAATATTTTTATTTCCTCCCTAGTATTAATATATTAATAATATTACTTTAGGCACTTATTTATTATAAAGAAAGGTATTTAGCCTTATTTTCTCTATTTAAAGCTATACTAAGGCTATAGATTTATACTTTA
Source organism: Aciculosporium take MAFF-241224 (assembly GCA_000222935.2). Lineage (NCBI taxonomy): Eukaryota > Fungi > Ascomycota > Sordariomycetes > Hypocreales > Clavicipitaceae > Aciculosporium > Aciculosporium take. The sequence goes on along the minus strand of AFQZ01000220.1, from coordinate 13,846 downwards.
GCAGGCTATTATAAAGCCTTACTATCTTTTTTATACTTTTAAAGTTAGGTTCCTTATTTATTACTATTACTTTTATCTATTTTTTTCTTACTTAAGCCTTATGCCTTTATTATATTTACTGTTTTTCCTACTCCCTCTTTAATTATTATCTAGTTATAAGGCTACTAGGGAGGAGGAGGGGGCATTAGAAAACGCCTTATAGTAATTATATTAGCGGCCTCTTCCTCTATATTATAGCTATAAAGCTATTAAATTATATGCTTATTATATTTTCTTGCCTATATTACTATCCTTAAGTTTTTAGTAGAATTATTACTTAATATAATTAAGGTATAAATCTACTAATAGTACTACTACTTCTGTTTTTAAGAGTATTACTAGCGTTGCCTTATATGCCCTTATAACCTGTCTTAGGTATTTATTTTATTCCCTTATAAATACCTTTACTATTCCTTATATTACCCTTTCTAACTTATTATAAGTATAGTATATCCTAGCTTTATAAGCTATTATACTTCTTATTACCTATATATAAAGAGATCTTATATACTTTAGTTAGCATTTTTATATAAATATAGCTAGTATTATAAATACTAACTTCTACTATAATAATTTAGTATTTACCTTCTTTATATAGGTTAATTAATAAAGCTTTTAGTAAATCTAAACCCCTAGAAATTATACTAATTATATTAGTTATATTATTATTCTTTTAAGTTAAATTATTATTATAATTACTTACCTCTTTCTTATAAAGTATATTAACTTACTCTTTCCTAGGTTAAACCTTAGCTTATACTTCTTTAACTATTCCTTATATATTCTTTAAGCTTTTTTTAGTTATACTTTAGTTTTCTTTACTATTTTTCTATATACTATAATATTTATATTATTTAAGAACCTTAATATTAATATTAATTTTACTGCTACTAGTCTTTAATATAGTAGTATAATATAAAGCAGAAATAAAATAGGAAATACTAGTAATCCTTATAAAACCCCTATAATAACTTAGATTTTCTTAGTAATATACTTATTAAATGCTAATTATACTCTTTTTTTTAATATAAAGCCTTATACTTATCTAGCTATTTACCCTAGTAGTCCTAACTCCTTTATAGTATAAATTAGTTATTTATAGCTAATAGTATTAAACACCCTAGTAATATCTAGCTATAATTATAATACTATTCCCTAGTAATACTATGCTATTTTTATAACCTTTTTTAGTATGCTTAGTGCTATTTCTATTAACTTACTAGCCTTATTACTTATTTATATATTTAATAGTATATAGCTTTCCTTTACTATAATAGTAATCCTTCTTATAATAGCTCTCTTAATTACTTTTCTTAGTATATTTAATAGTAATATTAGCCTTTATCCCTCTAGTCTGCCTAACTTCTTAAGGGTTTTTCTAGGTTTATATAAAACTACTACCTTTACTTATTAAAAGAAGGCTAAATAGTATTCTAAACTATAGTATATATTTATAAGGTATATTAAATATGATATTAAGGCTACTTTATATAGCTTAAGAAAACCTATTAGTAGCTTATTTAGCCCTAAGGCTTTTTAACTTATTATATTCTTTATAACTTCTTTAATTTCCTCTTTTATAAATATAAAAACTACTTAATTATTATTATAATATCTTATCTCTACCTTTATTTCTAATCCTAGAGCCCTAGCTATAAATAAAGGAAAAAACCTTTTTATAAATACCTTTACTTTACCCTTATATATAATCTTTACTATTTTCTCCTTATTATTTCTTTTTAGCTAAGTTAGTAGTAAGACCTATTATATCTTAAGAGGAAGTCTACTTTATAGCTAGGCCTAGTACTTTAAGGTTTAAAGGCTCTCTTTAAACCTAAATAACTTACTAACTGCTTATTATTAATTACTTTTTTTTTCCTTTAAAATAATATAATTCTGTTTTTTTATTACTTTTATTAAGGCTTTCTATAATTCTTATATTTATTATTACTACTACTGCCTATTAGTATATCTTACCTTTATTATTATATTTTTTACCCTTTTATTCTACTAAGGCTATAGTTTATTATGCTCTTAAGGTTATTTAGGTGCTACTATATTAGCTATCTTTATAAGCTATTAAGTAAGCTATTGTATATAATTATTAATTTTCTGCTAGTTATATAGTAAGAGCTTTAATCCCTTCTTTTTAAGTTTATTTAAAGCCTTTACTATAATAAGGTTTTTATTTACTATCCTTTAATTCTAAACTAATCCTAAGCTATTACTTAATTCCTTATTTATCTTAATACTAATAAGCTAAGGTATATAATTAAATTTAGTGATTTTTACTAGCTTAATAAATTTAATACTAATATTATAAGTAGTTTATATATAGTTAATAGTACTATTCCTATTATTATATTCCCTTCTTATTACTTTCTTAAATAGTATAGCTAAGCTAAGTTATTATCTTATTATAAATTCTAATATCTTATTATACTCTTAAGAGGTTTAGCTAAATTTATTTTATAAGGAGTAATATTAGTTAAAGTCCTTTATAAATATACTCTAGCCTTTTGCCTAAGTATTAGTAAAGTATTATAAAGGTATTTACTACTTTCTTTTATAAGCTAGGAAATAAATATTATATACCTTTACTTTATATAGCTTAATATTATATTAATCCTCCCCCTTTCCTATAGTTTAAAGTCCTATTTTAACCTTTTAATATATATAAATTATTATTATTTTACTATATATTACTAATATATAGTACCCTTAAGATAGATTTAGTAGTATATTATTATTATTCATGTACGCTAGGTAGCTAGAGCCACTAACTAGTTCATCAACTAACTTCTTAATATAGGAAAAACCCTAAGATAGGGGAGAAAACCTATATTCTTCTATATAGCTCCCGCTAAGCCTCTGATATAAAGTCTTTATTATTTCCAACTATTAGTATAAGATATCTGCCAGTTCCCCGGAACTATAGACAATAACAGAAGTGTAGTTGTGCTTTATATAAAAGGTTAGTATGTTAGTAAAAACCCCCTATAAGCACCTTCCCTCCTAGTCCGGCTCTTCCTCCTTTATCCTATTGTTTCTATTACCTCTGGTCCCTTTCTTAGCCTTATTATTACATATCTGCCATGCCTTACTAAGCTCCTCTGCTAACCTATACTACTAAAGTTGCCTAGTTAAAAGCACCCACTTTATGATATTTAGTACTAGCTTCTTGTTATTAAGCGCTGCCCTAAGTTCCTGTGGATCTCTTATTATGGGCACTGCTAGAATCGGTCTTAAATGGTTATATTCTAGGCATAACAGAATAAGGTGGTAGATATCCTTATCTCCTCCCTAGTATTAGTATATTAGTGAAGTTACCTTAGGTACCTGTCTGTTATAAAGGAAGGCATTTAGCCTTATTTTTTCCGTTTAAAGCTGAACTAGGGCCGTAGATTTATGCTTAAGCAGGCTATTATAAAGCTTTGCTATCTTTTTTATACTCTTAAAGTTAGGTTCCTTGTTTACTGCTATTACTTTTGCCTGTCCTCTTCTTACTTAAGCCTTACGCCTCTGCTAGATCTACTGTTTTTCCCACTCCCTTTCTAATTCCTATTTAGCTATAAGGCTGCTAGGGAGGGGGGGGGGGGCATCAGGAAACGCCTTATAGCGATTACATTAGCGGCCTCTTCCTTAGCATTATAGCTATAATACTATTAAATTACAGGCCTACTGTATCTTCTTGCCTATGCTACTATCCTTAAGTCTTTAGTAAAATCGTTATTTAATGTAATTAAGGTACAGATCTACTGGCAGTACTGCTGCTTTTGTCTCTAAGAGTGTTACTAGCGTTGCCTTATACGCCCCTATAACCCGCCTTAAGCATTTATTCTGTTCCCTTATAAATGCCTTTGCTACTCCCTGTGCTACCCCTTCTGGCTCGCTGCGGGTGTGGTATATCCCAGCTCCATAGGCTATCGTGCTTCGTATAGTAGTATATTATTATAACCTTTTAGTTTCTAAATAGTTATTACCTTAGAACTAATACTATACCTTAATACTAAATATACTAAATTACTTTTCTTTTATATATTTTAGTATATAACCTTAATTATATACTTTATTATATACTTTAAAGCACCTTAGTTAGGCTAGCTTTAATATTATTTTATCCTTTAGTTAGTTATAAAAAGGCTAGTATTATACCTTTTTCTACTAGTTTTTATAGTTCTAATTATAGCTTATAGGTTTATCTTATAAATAGGCTCCTTAAGTATATACTTTTTCTTTTTAGCTACTTCTTTATTAGTTCCTTAGTCTTTTTTCTATAATAACCCTTACTTATAATAACTATTATAGCTTTTAACTAATAACTATAGAAAAATAATAGCGTTATAGTATAAGCCTTCCTAGCCTACTACTATTTATTATTACTTACTAAATATAGCTAAAACTATACTAAATATACCCTTATATAATTTAAGTATTTCTCCTATACCTTGCTTATTAATATTAAGTAAGTTCTTTTTTTCTTAAGGTATTTTCTAGTAATATACTTATTATATCTTACTTTCTCTTTATAATACCTAGTAATATATTTAATCTTATAATAATTATAATATTACTTTAGGTAGATTATCTTATTATATAGCTTAGTATTAAAACTTTTTACTTAATATACTATTTCCTTATAGTATAGATAGTTTACTACCTTAATACCTTTAATACTAACTACTAATAATACTCTTATTATTATTTCCTTTAGCTTTTATTTTATTATTTTTATTATATTTAAACTATTTTTCTTTTTAATATTCTTCTTTATATCCTTAGTTATAATATAGTTTATTAGTTATATTAAAAATCCCTTAATAATTATATTAAATATCTTTTTATTTACTTTTACCTTAAGTCTAAAAGTAACTCTTACTTAAGCTATATTTTCCTTTTATTTCTTTTTTACTTTAGTAAATATAATAATTATATTTTTACTTTATAGTTAATATACTATTATTATCTTCTTTATATTAATAATACTATTTATTACCTTTATAATCTTTTTTAGTAATTTATTTTTAATTACCTTATTAATAGTATTTTCTTTTATTATTACTTTTTAATAATAATAAGCTAGTATTATTATGCCCTTTATTTAGGCTAAAGGGATTATTATATTTTATTTTATAACCTTATAAGCTATAATAGTTACTTAAATCCCTCAAATTACTATTTTAGTCCTAAAAATAGCTTTTATTATTTCTTTAACTACCTTTTTAATTATAGTTTTTACCTTATTATTAACTACTTTTATAATTAAAGCTTATAAGCTTTTTATATTAATTCTTATTTAGGCTATTTCCTTACTTATATTTATAGTAATTTATATAATAAATCTAATAAAAGCCTATACTTTTATTATTTTTACCTTTAAAATAACTTTATTATTAATTCCTTTAGTAATTTTATTTTATTTTTTAATTTTTTTTATACTATTATTACTTTAAAATTCTCTTTTTAGTATTATATTTCTTTTAAGTAGTACCTTATTTTTTATTAATTATAAATCTATATAAAAATTCTTTAATTATTATACCCTTTATATTACTTACTTTCCTTATATAATATATTATTATTAAGAGAGGTAATTAATAATAAGAAATCTAATTTTATGTCTTTTTTTTTGTTTTAGGCGTAATACTACATCATATCCGCGGTATCGGCTATACTTGTTTTTAGAGATAAAGTAGTATCAACTCTTACATAAAAATATAGAAATTTAAAGCATTTTTAATTGCCCTACAGCTAATAATAAGTGCATAAAAACGCAACTAGTAGGTTAGCAGCTGGCTAGCTGCTAAAGCTGCTAGAGGTTAAAATCTTAACCTTTAAAAGAAAATTCTGCTAATTTAAAATCCAGAAAGCAGGGTAACGACTTGACTACTTTCCTTTATAGGAAAGTAGGTTAACCTATAGGTCATACTAATTTGCAGATATCTTAATAACTAGAGGTCTTAGAAAAGTCTTAGGAATACTATTAGAATTAGGGAATTTAGGGCTTTCTTTTCATGTAATAAAATATTTTAGGTAAAATTTGGAAAATTAGAAAAGTTAGATGTAGGACACATTGGCACCTAGTTTGTTAGGCTGTGAGTCCATTTTTTTGTTTTTATATATAAATAATTTTTACAAAAAAAGAAAAGTAGCATGCAAAGCCTAGCTAGCGGCCGTAGGGCCTAAAAAAGGTTAGTAAGTATACGAGGAAGCTATATACTTTCTTACCAGACCCGACAGCTGTTGCCACTGCTAGACACTAGAAATTCTACAAAAATCTATTAAAAATCCAGTATAACTTGCCCTATAGATCCGGCGTAAACTTCCAAGATACCTACTATTTTCAACAATATTCTTAACTAGCTTAGTCTAGTTTTATATTAGGATTAAGTAGTGTTTATAAAGCTTTTAAGGTAGGGTACTCTTTATAAGTTCTCTTCTATAGATATCCTTTAAGAGTTATTTATTAAAATCATCTATTTTTCCTTGGCTTAAAGACATTTTAGTATTTTAGGCTTTATGTTTAGTACTAATTAAAGCGGTTGGCATTGGTTCTCTGTAAATAACAGTAAAGATCTGGTTTTAATTATAAACGAGTAGCAAAAGTTATTAATAAGTAAGAAGATCTATAAGAGTTAATTCTTCTTATAATTATAGACAAGTAGTAGTTAACAATAAAGAAATAATCCTTTAGTTAGCATAACGTTAGAATTTCTTATAGTTATATAAGTAAAAGCGTTTAGATAAGTCTCTTTTAAGTATAACCTAGCAAATCTATTGTTATTAGTAACTACTAATTAGTATAGGTAACGCGCAGGTTATAAGTATGCTATAGCATAAATATAGGGGGGGTGATAAAGTTAATAATCTATTCATATATATATTCTAAGAGGGAAAAGAAGCAGGCTATAATACAAAGGTATAGTGTTATAGCTATATTACAGCCCCAGGTTATATAACCTATAATCCAGCTAATTAGGGTGTATGCATTCTGTTTGCGTCTTATAATTCCTAGTTAATGCAGTGTATCCCTTCCATCCTCCATACAAGCGATTCCAACAGGAATTATTTATTAGTCTTAGATAGGTTTTAAAGACTAAGAGGGTAGGAATAAGGCTATTTAGACCGGCAGAGTCATTAACTGCTTTAATAGCTATCTAGAGTATTTATTCTTTTAGAAGAAAACTATTAGCTTTAGTCTTAATAATATTATATACTCTTTAAAGAAAGGCATAATATTGCTTAAGTTTTCTAATGTTATTATAAGCCTTAACAGGGACTTTATTAATATTAATTAATAATAGTTAAGCTAAATGCCTAAATTTACTAAAAGTAAAGTTTTTTTTAATGTTATAAACTATCCAGTTTAGGGGTTTAAGATATATATTAATCTAGCACTTTTTAAGAGTATTCTAAATATCTTAAGTTTTCTATTATTAGGGTTTAAGAAAGTAGGCAGCTTAAAATAATATTACTAAATCTATAATATATAGAACTGGCTTCTTATTAATTTATATAGTATTAATAAGGACCTTATAGTTAATTTTAAGATTATCTTTAAAAGTAAACTTAAATCTACTTAGAGCTTTTACGTTTATCTGGCATTAATAGTAAGTATATATAATTTTCCAAAAAAAAAAAAAACTTGCCAATACTGTGGATATGATGCGGTATTACGCTTAAAATAAAAAAGAAGCATAGAATTAGATTTCTTATTATTAATTACCTCTCTTAGTAATAATATATTATATAAGGAAAGTAAGTAATATAAGGGGTATAATAATTAAAGAATTTTTATATAAATCCATAACTAATAAAGAATAAGGCACTACTTAGAAAGAAATATAGTATTAAAAAGAGAATTTTAAAGTAATAATAGTATAAAAAAAATTAAAAAATAAAATAAAATTACTAAAGAAATTAATAATAAAAGTTATTTTAAAGGTAAAAATAATAAAAGTATAGGCTTTTATTAGATTTATTATTTAAGTTACTATAAATATAGGCAGGGAAATAGCTTAAATAAGAACTAATATAAAAGGCTTACAAGCTTTAATTATAAAAGCAGTTAATAGTAAGGTAGAAACTATAATTAAAAAGGTAGTTAAAAAGGTAATAAAGGCTATTTTTAAAACTAAAATAATAGTTAAGGGGACTTAAGTAATTATTATAGCTTATAAAGTTATAAGGTAGAATATAATAATCCCTTTAGCCTAAATAAAGGGTATAGTAATACTAGCTTACTATTACTAAAAAGTAATAATAAGAAAAAACACTATTAGTAAGGTAGTTAGAAACAGATTACTAGAGGAGATTATAAAGGTAATAAATAATATTATTAATATAAAGAAGGTAATAATAATATACTAACTATAAAGTAAAGATATAATTATTATATTTACTAAAGTAGGGAGGAAATAAAAGGAAAATATAGCTTAAGTAAAAGTTATCTTTAGACCTAAGGTAGAAGTAAATAAGAAGATATTTAGTTTAATTATTAAGAAATTCCTAATATAATTAATAAACTATATTATAACTAAGGGTATAAAGAAGAATATTAAAAAGGAGAATAGTTTAAATATAGTAAAGATAATAATATAAAAGCTAAAGAAAATAATAATAAGAGTATTACTAATAGTTAGTATTAAGGGTATTAAGGCAGTAAACTACTTATACTATAAGGGAATAATATACTAAGTAGAGATTTTTAATACTAAGCTATATAATAAAATAATTTACCTAAAGTAATATTATAACTACTATAAGATTAGATATATTACTAGGTATTATAAAGAAAAAGCAAGATATAATAGGTATATTACTAGAAAATACCTTAAGAAAGAGAGAACTTATTTAATATTAATAGGTAAGGTATAAAAGAAATATTTAAATTATATAGGGGTATATTTAGTATAGTCTTAGCTATATTTAGTAAGTAATAATAAATAGTAGCAGGCTAGGAAGGCTTATACTATAAAGCTATTATTCTTTTATAGCTATTAATTAGAGATTATAATAGCTACTATAAGTAAGGGTTATTATAAAGAAAAAACTAGGGAACTAATAAAAAAGTAATTAAGAAAAAGAAGTATATACCTAAGGGGCTTATTTATAAAATAAACTTATAAGCTATAATTAGGACTATAAAGACTAGTAAAAGAAGGTATAATACTAGCCTTTTTATAACTAACTAAAGGGTAGAATAATACTAGGGCTAGTCTAACTAAAGTGCTTTAAAGTATATAATAAAGTATATAATTAAGGTTATATACTAGAATATATAAAAGAAAAGTAATTTAGTATATTTAGTGTTAAGGCATAGTATTAGTCCTAAGGTAATAGCTATTTAGGAACCAGGAGGTTATAATAATATACTACTAAATCTATCTTAAGAGCATTATATATTAGTAATATATAGTAAAAGAATAGTAATTTATATATATTAAAGAGTTAAGATAGGACTTTAAATTATAAAAAGGAAGAAGAATTAGTATAATATTAAGCTATATAAAGTAAAGGTATATAATATTTATTCCCTAGCTTATAAAAGGGTATAATAAATGCTTTTATAATACTTTATTAATACCTAAGTAAAGGGCTAGAGTATGTTTATAGGGGACTTTAACTAATATTACCCCTTATAGGATAGATTTAGCTAAACCTCTTAAAGGTATAATAAGATATTAAAATTTATAATAAGGTAATAACTTAGCCTAGCTATACTATTTAGAGAAGTAATAAGAAGAGAATATAATAGCAAAGATAGTACTATTAACTATATATAAACTACTTATAATATTAGTATTAAATTTATTAAGCTAGTAGAAATTACTAGATTTAACCATATACCTTAGCTTATTAGTATTAAGATAAATAAAAAATTAAGTAATAGCCTAGGATTAGTCTAGGGTTAGAGAATAGTAAATAAGAACCTTATTATAGTAAAGGCTTTAAACAGACTTAAAAAGGAGGGATTAAAGCTCCTACTATATAACTAGTAGGAAATTAATAACTATATATAATAATTTACTTAATAGCTTATAAAGATAGCTAATATTATTATTATTCATGTATGCTAGGTAGCTAGAGCCACTAACTAGTTTATCAACTAACTTCTTAATATAGGAAAAACCCTAAGATAGGGGAGAAAACCCATATTTTTTTATATAGCTCCCGCTAAGCCTTTAATATAAAGTCTTTATTATTTTTAACTATTAGTATAAGATATCTGCCAGTTCCCCTAGAACTGTAGATAATAATAGAAGTGTGGTTGTGCTTTATATAAAAGGTTAGTATGTTAGTAAAAACCCCCTATAAGCACCTTCTCTTTTAATCTAGCTCTTCCTCCTTTATTTTATTATTTCTATTACCTTTAGTTCCTTTCTTAACCTTAATATTATATATCTGCCATGCCTTATAAAGCTCCTCTGCTAACTTATACTGCTAAAGTTATCTAGTTAAGAGTACCTACTTTATAATATTTAGTACTAGCTTTTTATTATTAAGTGCTGCCTTAAGTTCCTATAAGTCTCTTATTATAGGCACTACTAGGATTAGCCTTAAATAGTTATATTCTAGGTATAAAAGGATAAGGTAGTAAATATCCTTATTTTCTCCCTAGTATTAATATATTAGTAATATTACCTTAGATATCTATTTGTTATAAAGGAAGGCATTTAGCCTTATTTTTTCTATTTAAAGCTATACTAAGGCTATAGATTTATGCTTTAGCAGGCTATTATAAAGCCTTACTATTTTTTTTATACTCTTAAAGTTAGGTTCCTTATTTATTACTATTACTTTTGCCTATTTTCTTCTTACTTAAGCCTTATACCTTTGCTATATCTACTGTTTTTCCTACTCTCTCTTTAATTCTTATCTAGCTATAAGGCTACTAGGGAGGGGGGGGGGGGTATTAGGAAACGCCTTATAGTAATTATATTAGCAGCCTCTTCCTTAGTGTTATAGCTGTAATACTATTAAATTACATGCCTGTTATATCTTCTTGCCTATATTATTATTCTTAAGTCTTTAGTAAAATTATTACTTAATATAATTAAGGTATAAATCTACTAGTAGTACTACTGCTTTTATCTCTAAGAGTGTTACTAGCGTTACCTTATATGCCCCTGTAACCTGCTTTAAGTATTTATTCTGTTCCCTTATAAATGCCTTTACTTCCCCTTATACTACCCCTTCTGACTTATTATGGGTATAGTATATCCTAGCTTTATAGGCTATTATGCTTTTTATTACCTGTATATAAAGGGATCTTATACACTTTAGTTAGTATCCCTATATAGATATAGCTAGTGCTATAAGTACTAACTTCTGCTGTAATAATTTAGTATTTACCTTTTTTATATAAGTTAACTAATAAAGCTTCTAGTGAATTTAAACCCCTAGGAATTACGCTAATTATGTTAGTTATATTGTTATTCTTTTAAGTTAGATTATTATTATAATTACCTGCCTCTTTCTTATAAAGTATATTAGCTTGCTCTTTCCTAGGTTAAACCTTAGCTTATACTCCTTTAACTACTCCTTATATATTCTTTAGGCTCTTTCTAGTTATACTTTAGTTTTCTCTACTATTTTTCTATATATTATAATGTTTATATTATTTAAGAACCCTAATATTAATATTAATTCTGCTACTGCTAGTTTTTAATATAGTAGTATAATATAGAGCAGGAAAAGGATAGGAGATGCTAGCAACCCTTATAAAACCCCTGTAGTAACTTAGATTTCCTTAGTAATATATCTGTTAAACGCTAATTATGCTCTTCTTTTTAATATAAAGCCCTGTGCCTATCTAGCTATTTACCCTAGTAGTTCTAACTTCTTTATAGTATAAATTAGTTATTTATAGCTAATAGTATTAAACGCCTTAGTAATATCTAGCTATAGTAATAATATTATTCCCTAGTAATGCTACGCTATTTTTATAACCTCTTTTAATATACTTAGTGTTATTTTTATTAACCTACTAGCTTTATTACCTATTTGTATGTCTAGTAGTATATAGCCTTTCTTTACTATAGTAGTAATCCTCCTTATAATAGCTCTTTTAATTACTTTTCCTATTATATTTAATAGTAATATTAGCCTTTACCCCCCTAGTCTGCCTAACTCCTTAGGGGTTTTCCTAGGTTTATATAGAACTACTACCTTTACTTACTAAAAGAAGGCCGGATAGTATTTTAAACTATAGTATGTATTTATAAGGCATGTTAAACATAATATTAAAGCTGCTTTATATAGCTTAAGGAAACCTATTAGCAGCTTGTCTAGCCCTAGGGCTTTTTAACTTACTATATTCTTTATAACTTCTTTAATTTCCTTCTTTATAAACATAGGAACCACCTAATTATTACTATAGTATCTTATTTCTACCTTTATCTCTAAACCTAAAGCCCTAGCTATAGATAAAGAAAAGAACCTTTTTATAAATACCTTTACCTTACCCTTATATATAACCTTTACTATCTCCTCCCTGCTATTATCTCCTATCTAAGTTAGTAGTAGGACTTATTATATTTTAGAAGGAAGTTTACTTTATAGCTAGGCCTAGTGCTCTAGAGTCTAGAGGCTCCCTTTAGACTTAAATAACTTACTAACTGCTTATTGCTAACTGCTTTTCTTTTTCTTTAAGATAATATAATCCTGTTTTTCTATTACTTTTATTAAGGCTTGCTATAATTCCTATGTTTATTATTACTACTACTGCTTATTAGCATGTCTTACCTTTGCTATTATATTCTTTACCCTTTTATTCTACTAAGGCTATAGTTTATTATACTTTTAAGATTATTTAAGTGCTATTATATTAGCTATCTTTATAAGCTATTAGGTAAGCTATTGTATATAGTTATTAATTTCCTACTAGTTATATAGTAGGAGCTCTAACTCCTTCTTTTTAAGTCTGTTTAAAGCCTTTACTATAATAAGGTTCTTATTTATTATTCTTTAACCCTGGACTAACCCTAGGCTATTACTTAATTCCTTGCTTGTTTTAATGCTAATAAGCTAAGGTATATAGTCAGATCTGGCAATTTCTACTAGCCTAATGAATTTAATACTAATATTATAAGTAGTCCATATATGGTTAATAGTACTATCCCTACTACTATATTCTCTCCTTATTACTTCCCTAAATAGTATAGCTAGGCTAAGTTGCTATCTTATTATAAATTCTAATATCTTATTATGCCCTTAAGAGGTTTAGCTAAATCTGTTTTATAAGGGGTAGTATTAGTTAAAGTCCCTTATAAATATACTCTAGCCTTTTGCCTAGGTATTAGCAAAGTGTTATAGAGGTGTTTACTACTCCCTTTTATAAGCTAGGGAATAAATATTATATATCTTTACTTTATATAGCTTAATACTATACTAATCCTCCTTTCTTTTTATAGTTTAAAGTCTTATCTTAACCTTTTAATATATATAAATTACTATTCTTTTGCTATATATTACTAATATATAGTACCTTTAAGATAGATTTAGTAGTATACTATTATAACCTTTTAGTTTCTAAATAGCTATTACCTTAGGGCTAATGCTATGCCCTAACGCTAAATATACTAAATTGCTTTTCTTTTGTATATTCTATATTGTAAGGTATAGCTAGATATAAGAAGGCACGCCTAATTATACCTAATACTATCCCACAGCAGTATTGGAAGTCTCTTACTTAATAAGCAAGTAAAACAAACAGAGGTCTTGCTTATAAGCTATAGGATATATAGCTTATAATACAAGCTCTATAAAAGAGAGCAGGGAACAATAACAAGAAGAAGGTGCAAGG
>AFQZ01000221.1:0-60244 GCA_000222935.2 Aciculosporium take MAFF-241224 | reverse complement strand
CCAATACTGCTGTGGGATAGTATTAGGTATAATTAGGCGTGCCTTCTTATATCTAGCTATACCTCACAATAACTATGCTATCTTTATAACCTCTTTTAGTATGCTTAGTACTACCTTTATTAACCTGCTAGCTCTGTTACCTATTTGTATATCTAGTAGTATATAGCCTTCCTTTGCTATAATAGTAATCCTCCTTATAATAGCTCCCTTAATTACTTTTCCTATTATATTTAATAGTAATATTAGCCTCTACCCCCCTGGTCTGCCTAACTCCTTAAGGGTTTTCCTAGGTTTATATAGAACTATTACCTTTGCTTACTAGAAGGAGGCTAGATTGTGTCCTAAACCATAGTATGCATTTATAAGGCATATTAAACATAATATTAGGGCTGCTCTATATAGCTTAATTATTCATGTACGCTAGGTAGCTAGAGCCACTAACTAGTTCATTAACTAACTTCTTAATATAGGAAAAACCCTAAGATAGGGGAGAAAACCCATATTCTTCTATATAGCTCCCGCTAAGCCTCTGGTATAAAGTCTTTATTATTTCTAACTATTAGTATAAGATATCTGCCAGTTCCCGAAATAATACTGGAGCCAAAAAATACGGAACACCGCGGATATGACGCGGTATTACGCCTAAAACGAAAAAGAAGCATAAAATCAGATTCCTTATTATTAATTACCCCCCCTAGTAATAGCGTATTATATAAGGGGAGTAAGCAGCGTAAGGGGTGTAATAATTAATAAATTTTCGCATGGATCCGTAACTAATAAAGGATAAGGCACTACCTAGAAAGAAATATAATATTAAGGAGAGAATCCTAAAGTAATAGTAGTACAGGAAAAACTAAAGAATAAAATAAAATTACTAAAGGAATTAATAATAAAAGTTATCCTAAAGGTAGAAATAATAAAAGTATAGGCTTTTATTAGAACTTTTACATAAATTGCTATAAATATAGGAGGGGAGATAGCCTAAGTAAGAACAGACACGGGAGGCCTACAGGCCTTAATTATAAAAGCGGTTAGTAGCAGAGTAGAAACCATAGTTAAGAAGGCAGTTAAGGAGGCAATAAAGGCTGTTTATAGGACTAGATTAGCGGTTAGAGGGACTTAGGCGAATATTACGGCTTGCGGAGTTACAGGGCAGAATATGACGATACCTTTGGCCTAAACGGAGGGTATAGCAATACTAGCCCGCTATTACTAGGAAGTATTAGTAAAGGAAAGCACTATTAGTAAGGCAGTTAGGAACAGATTGCTAGGAGAGATTATAAAGGCAGTAAACAGTGCTATTAGTATAGAGGAGGCAGTAGTAGCACGCTAATTATAGAGTAAAGACATAGTTATTATATTTACAGAAGCAGGGAGGAAATAGAAGGAAAACACAGCCTAGGTAGGAGTTGCCTTTAGACCTAAGGCAGAAGTAAACAGGAAGATGTTTAGTGTGATTATTAAGGGATTCCTAATATGATTAACAAACCATATTGCAATTAAGGATATAAGGAAGAACATTAAAAAGGAAAATAGATTAAATATAGCAAAGATAACGGTATAAAAGCCAAGAGAAACAGTGATAAGGGCATTATTAGTGGTTAGTGTTAAGGGCACTAAGGCAGCAAACTAACTATGCCATGGGGGAATAGTATACTAAGTAGAGATTTTTAATGCTAAGCTATATAACAAGATAATCCACTTAAAGCAATATTATAACTACTATAAGATTAGATATATTGCCAGATACTATAAGAAGGAAGCAAGATACAGTAGGTATGCTGCTAGAAAACACCCTAAGGGAGAGAGAACTTGCCTAACATTAACAGGCAAGGTACGGGAGAGATGCCTAAATTATACAGGGGCATATCCAGTATGGTCTTAACTGTGCTTAGTAAGCAATAAGAGATAGTAGCAGGCTAGGGAGGCTTATGCTATAAGGCCGCTGTTCTTCCGTAACCATTAGTCAGAGGTTGTAACGGCTATTATAGGCAAGGGTTATTAGGGAGAAGAAACCAGGGGACTAATAGAGAGGCAGCTAAGAGGAAGGAACATATAACTAAGGGGCCCTTTTGCAAGATAAACCTACAAGCTAAGATCAGGACGACAGAGACCGGCAGAGAAAGGCATAATACTAGCCTTTCTATAGCCGACTAAAGGGCCAAACAATACCGGAGCCAGCCTAACCAGGGTGCTCTAAAGCATACAATAGAGTACATAATTAAGGTTATATACTGGAATACACAGAAGAAAAGCAATCTAGTACATCTGGCGTTAGGGCATGACATTAGCCCTAAGGTAATAGCTATCTAGGAACCAGGAGGCTATAATAGTATACCGCCGAACCTATCTCGGGAATACTATATATTAGTAATATATAGCGGAAGAATAGCGATTTATATATACTAGAAGGTTAAGACAGAACTTTAGACTATAGGGAGGGGGGAGGATTAGTGCAGTGTTAAGCTATATAAAGTAAAGATATATAACATCTATTCCCCGGCTTATAAAAGGGAGTAGCAGACGCCTTTATAATACTTTGCTAATACCTAAGCAAAGGGCCGGAGTGTGTTTATAAGGGACTTTAACTAATATCACCCCTTATAGGACAGATTCGGCCGAATATCTCCAGGGTATAATAAGATGTTAGAATTTATAACAAGGTAGTAACTTGGCCTAGCTATGCCGTTTAGGGAAGTAATAAGGAGAGAACATAGCAGCAGGGATAGCACTATTAACCATGCATGGACCACCTATGACGTTAGTGTTAAATTTATCAGGCTAGTGGAAATCGCCAGATCCGACCATATGCCCCAGCTTATTAGCATTAGGATAAATAAGGAATTAAGCAACAGCCCAGGGTTGGTCTAGGGTTAGAGGACAGCGGACGAGAACCTTATTATAGCAAAGGCTTTAAACAGGCTTAGAAAGAAGGGGTTAGAGCTTTTACTATGTAACTAGCAAGAAATTAATAACTATGCGTAGTGGCTTACCTAACAGCTTACAGAGATAGCTAATATAGCAGCACCTAAGCAACCTTAAGGGCGTAGTAAACTACAGCCTTAGTGGAATAAAAGGGTAAGGGATATAATAGCAGAGGCAAGACATGCTAATAGGCAGTAGCAGTAATAACAGATATAGGAAGCATGGCAGGCCTTAACGGAAGCTACAAAAAAACAGGATTATATTATCTTAAAGGAGAAGAGAAGTAGCTAGCAATAGGCAGTTAGCGAGTTATCTAGGTCTAAAGGGAGTCTTTAGACCCTGGAGCGTTAGGCCTGGCTATAGAGTGGACTTCCTCCTAAAAGGCAACAGGTCCCACCACTAACCCGGCTAGGAGACGACGGCAGGGAGGAGATAGTAGAGGTTATATATAAGGGTAAGGCAAGGGCATTTATAAAGAGGTTCTTCCCTCTATCCACGGCTAGGGCTTTAGGTCTAGAGGCAGAGGAGGGGATAAGATATTGTAATAATAATTAAGTAGTTCCTGTGTTTATAGAGGAGGAAATTAAAGAGGTTATAAAGAATATAGCAAGTTAAAAAGCCCTAGGACCGGACGAGCTGCTAACAGGTTTCCTTAAGCTATATAAAGCAGCCCTAATATTGTGTTTAACATGCCTTATAAATGCTTGCTGTAGCTTGGGATATTATCTAGCCTTCTTCCGACAAGCAAAGGTAGTAGTTTTACGTAAACCTAGGAAGTCCCCTAAGGAGTTAAGCAGACCGGGGGGGTAGAGGCTAATATCGCTATTAAACACAATAGGTAAAGTAATTAAGGGAGCTATTATAAGGAGGATTACTATTATAGCAAAGGAAGGCTATATACTACTAGACATATAAATAGGTAATAGGGCTGGCAGATTAATAAAGATAGCACTAAGTATGCTAAAAGAGGTTGTGAGAATGGCGTGGCATTACTAGGGGATAGCATTATTACTACAGCTGGATATTACCAGGGCGTTTAACACTATTAGCTATAAATAATTAATCTACACTATAAAGGAGTTAGGACTGCTAGGGTAGATGGCCAGATAGGCACAGGGCTTTACGTTAAAAAGGAGAGCATAATTAGCATTTAACGGACGTATTACTAAGGAAATCTAAGTTACTGCAGGGGTTCTGCAAGGGTTACTAGTGTCTCCTATCCTCTTCCTGCTCTATATTACGCTACTATATTAAAGACTAGCGGTAGCGGAATTAACATTAACATTAGGGTTCTCAGATAATATAAATATTATAGTATATAGAAAAACGGCAGAGGAGATAAAAGTATAACTAGAAAGAGCCTAGAGAATATATAAGGAGTGGTTAAAAGAGTATAAGCTAAGGTTTAACCTAGGAAAGAGCAAGCTAATGTACTTTATAAGGAAGAGGCAGGCGATTATAATAACGATCTAACTTAAAAGAGCAATAATATAACCAACACAATTAGCGCAATTCCTAGGGGTTTAGATTTACCAGAAGCTTTGTTAGTTAACCCATATAGAGAAGGTGAATGCTAAATTATTACAGCAGAAATTAGTGCTTATAGTGCTGGCTGCGTTTACATAGGGATGCTGACTAAAGTGTGCGAGATCCCTTTATACGCAGGTAATATAAAGCATAATAGCCTATAGAGCTAGGATATACTATACCTATAGTAAGCCAGAAGGGGTAGCACAGGGGGTAGTAAAGGCATTTATAAGGGAACAGAATAAATACTTAAGGAGGGTTATAGGGGCGTATAAGGCAACGCTAGTAGCACTCTTAGAGACAAAAGCAGTAGTGCTGCTAGTGGATCTGTACCTTAATTACGTTAAATAACGATTCTACTAAAGACTTAAGGATAGTGGTATGGGTAAGAAGATATAGCAGGCCTGTAATTTAATAGCATTGTAGCTACAATGCCAAGGAAGAGGCCGCTAACGTAATCGCTATGAGGCGTTTCCTAATGCCCCCCCCCCCTCCCTAGCAGCCTTACAGCCAGATAGGAATTAGAGAGGGAGTGGGAAAAACAGTGGATCTGGCAGAGGCATAAGGCTTAGGTAAGAAGAGAATGGGCAAAAGCAATAGCAGTAAATAAGGAATCTAACTTTAAGAGCATAAAAAAAATAGCAAAGCTTTATAATAGCCTGCTTAAGCATGAATCTACGGCCTTAGTTTAGCTTTAAACGGAAAAAATAAGGCTAAATACCTTTCTCTATAACAGACAGGTGCCCGAGGTAACTTTACTAATATGCCAATACTAGGGAGAAGACAAGGATATTTACCACCTTATTCTGTCATGCCTAGAATATAACTATCTAAGACTAATTCCGGTAGTGCCTATAATAAGAGATCTATGGGAACTTAGGGCGGCGCTTAATAATAAGAAGCTAGCACTAAATATTATAAAGTGGGTACTTTTAACTAGGCGACTTTAGCAGTACAGGTTAGCAGAGGAGCTTGGTAAGGCGTAGCAGATATATAATAACAAGGCTAAGAAAGGGACTAGAGGCAACAGAAACAACAGGATAGAGGAGGAAGAGCCGGACTAGGAGGGGAGGTGCTTATAAAGGGTTTTTACTAACATACTAACCTTTTATATAAAGCACAACTATACTTCTGTTATTGTCTACAGTTCCGGGGAACTGGCAGATATCTTATACTAATAGTTGGAAATAATAAAGACTTTATATTAGAGGCTTAGCGGGAGCTATATGGAAGAATATGGGTTTTCTCCCCTATCTTAGGGTTTTTCCTATATTAAGAAGTTAGTTGATGAACTAGTTAGTGGCTCTAGCTACCTAGCGTACATGAATAATAATAATAATCTGCCAGTTCCCTAGAACTGCAGATAATAACAGAAGTATAGTTATGCTTTATATAAAAGGTTAGTATATTAGTAAAAACCCCCTATAAGCACCTCCCCTCCTAGTTTAGCTCTTCCTCCTTTATCCTATTATTTCCGTTGCCTCTAGTCCCTTTCTTAGCCTTATTATTATATATCTGCCATGCCTTACTAAGCTCCTCTGCTAACCTATACTACTAAAGTCGCCTAGTTAAAAGCACCCACTTTATGATATTTAGTGCTAGCTTCTTATTATTAAGCGCTGCCCTAAGTTCCTGTAGATCTCTTATTATAGGCACTGCTAGAATTAGTTTTAGATAGTTATATTCTAGGCATAATAGGATAAGGTAGTAGATATCCTTATCTCCTCCCTAGTATTAACATATTAGTAAAGTTACCTTAGGCACCTGTCTGTTATAAAGGAAGGTATTTAACCCTATTTTTTCCGTTTAAAGCTAAACTAGGGCTATAGATTTATGCTTAAGCAGGCTATTATAAAGCTTTACTATCTTTTTTATGCTCTTAAAGTTAGGTTTCTTATTTACTGCTATTACTTTTGCCTATTTTCTTCTTACTTAAGCCTTATACCTCTGCTAGATCTACCGTTTTTCCCACTCCCTCTCTAATTCCTGTCTAGCTATAAGGCTGCTAGGGAGGGGGGGGGGGGCATTAGGAAACACCTTATAGTGATTATGTTAGCGGCCTCTTCCTTAGCGTTATAGCTATAATACTATTAAATTATAGGCCTGCTATATCTTTTTACCTATGCTATTATCCTTAAGTCTTTAGTAGAATTGTTATTTAACGTAATTAAGGTACAGATCCACTAGTAGCACTGCTGCTTCTGTCTCTAAGAGTGTTACTAGCGTTGCCTTATATGCCCCTATAACCCGCCTTAAGCATTTGTTCTGTTCCCTTATAAATGCCTTTACTACCCCTTATGCTACCCCTTCTGGCTTGCTATAGGTATGGTATATTCTAGCTTTATAGGCTATTATGCTTCTTATTACCTGTGTATAAAGGGATCTTGCACACTCTAGTTAGCATCCCTATGTAAATATAGCTAGTGCTGTAAGTACTAACTTCTGCTGTAATAATTTAGTATTTACCTTCTCTATATAGGTTAACTAATGAAGCTTTTAGTGAATCCAAACCCCTAGAAATTACGCTAATTATGTCGGTTATATTGTTGCTCTTCTAAGTCGGATTATTATTATAATTACCTGCCTCTTCCTTATAAAGTGTATTAGCTTGCTCTTTTTTAGGTTAAACCTTAGCCTATACTCCTTTAACTACTCCTTATATATTCTCTAGGCTCTTTCTAGTTATACTTTTATCTCCTCTGCTGTTTTTCTATATACTATAATGTTTGTATTATCTAAGAACCCTAACATTAATATTAATTCCGCCGCTACTAGTCTTTAATATAATAGCATAATATAAAGCAGGAAAAGGATAGGAAACGCTAGCAACCCTTACAGAACCCCTATAGTGACTTAGATTTCCTTAGTAATATGTCCGTTAAATGCTAATTATACTCTCCTTTCTAATGTAAAGCCCTGTGCCCATCTGGCTATTTACCCTAGCAGTCCTAACTCCTTTATAGTGCAGATTAATTGTTTATAGCTAATAGTGTTAAACGCCCTAGTAATATCTAGCTATAGTAATAATGCTATTCCCTAGTAATACCATGCTGTTCTTATAACCTCTTTTAGCATGCTTAGTACTACCTCTATTAATCTGCCAGCCCTGTTGCCTATTTATATATCTAGTAGTATATAGCCTTCCTCTGCTATAATAGTAATCCTCCTTATAATAGCTTCCTTAATTACTTTACCTATTATGTTTAACAGTGATATTAGCCTCTACCCCCCTAGTCTGCCCAACTCCTTAGGGGACTTCTTAGGTTTACGTAGAACTACCACCTTTACTTGTTAGAAGAAGGCCGGATGATATCCTAAACTATAGTAAGCATTTGTAAGGCGTATTAAACATAATATTAGGGCCGCTCTATATAGCTTAAGAAAACCTATTAGCAGCTCGTCTGGTCCTAGGGCTTTCTAACTTACTGTATTCTTTATAACCTCTTTAATTTCCTCCTCTATAAACACAGGAACTACCTGATTATTATTATAGTATCTTGTTCCCTTCTCTACCTCTAGACCTAAAGCCCTAGCTACAGATAGAGGGAAGAACCTCTCTGTAAATACCCTTGCCTTACCCTTATATATAACCTCTACTATCTCCTCCCTACTGTTATCTCCTAGCTAGGTTAGTAGTAGGACCTGTTGCCTTTTAGGAGAAAGTTTACTTTATAGCCAGGCCTAATGCTCTAGGGTCTAAAGACTCCCTTTAGACCTAGATAACTTACTAACTGCCTATTGCTAGCTACTTTTCTTCTCCTCTAAGATAATATAATTCTGTTTTTTTATAGCTTCCGTTAAGGCCTGCCATGCTTCTTGTGTTTATTGTTACTACTACTACCTATTAGTATATCTTGCCTTTATTATTACGTTTCTTACCCTTTTATTCTACTAAGGCTGTGGTTTACTGTGCCCTTAAGGTTACTTAGGTGCTGCTATATTAGCTATCTCCATAAGCTGTTAGGTAAGCTATTGCGTATAGTTATTAATTTCTTGCCAGTTACACAGCAAAAGCTCTAACCCCTTCTTTTTAAGCCTGTTTAAAGCCTCTACTATAATAAGGTTCTTATCCGCTATCCTCTAACCCCGGACCAACCCTAGGCTATTGCTTAATTCCTTATTTATCCTAATGCTAATAAGCTGGGGCATATGGTTAGATCCGGCGATTTTCACTAGCCTAATGAATTTAATACTAACGTCGTGGGTGGTTTACGCATAGTTAATAGTGCTATCCCTGCTGCCATGTTCTCTCCTTATTACTTCCCTAAATAGTATAGCTAGGCTGAGTTATTACCTTATTATAAATTCTAACATCTTATTATACCCCAGAGATGTTCGGCTAAATCTGTCCCACAAGGGGTGATGTTGGTTAAAGTCCCCTATGAACACACTCCGGCCCTTTGCCTGGGTATTGGCAAAGTGTTGTAAAGGCGTCTGCCACTCCCTTCTATATAGCTTAAGGAAACCTATTAGCAGCTTGTCTGGCCCTAGGTGTTACGTGGTGGTATCGTCACGTAGTCGGTTGGAAGCAACCGTAAAGCTGTTATTAACGTTATTATAAAGAGGTCATCAAACGCACCTATATATACTACTATTGAGTCATATAGTCAAGTGCATTCTGTATAAGTTATTATTATTATTCTAAGTCTCACTAGCTGTATAATAAATCCATCCTATACAGGTAGGGATCTGATATTACGGATTGTCCTGTAATAAGTGCCCCTCCCTTAAAGATAACCATCCCGGTTATTCTCTAGATCCATCTAAGCTAGTATTAATATATACAAAGAAAAACTTTTATCTGTAAAAGAAAGCAATTCAATCTATAACATATCCTCCCTGTATTAGTCTGGTTACATCTAATCTGCCAGAAACATTGCTTAATAGCAGTAAATAATCTAACAATAACTACTTATAAAATTCAAAGATAAATGAACATTTTAATCTAAGCAAAATAAACTATAATAAAAGAAAATTTAATCTAAGTAGCATAAACCTGTTAACTATGGTTGGATCCGTCCTAGTTATACCTAGATGTTTACTTCTTAAAGTCCTTATCTACATAAGCCTTATAAATTTGCACTATAAGCTATTAATAGAGATATAGATTGTAAAAACGTCTCTATCCACTTATGTTATTATAGCTATAAGTGGCTTGTTAGAGAGTGACTATATTACTAGTAACCTCTGGTTATATGCTTTTAGGAGTTGCTATATTATAAGTAATTCTCTTGTCTATAGTGTTGTAGTTATATTGTAATAATGCTGCTAACTATTAACTATAGCGATAACTTACATAAGAGAATAGAAAAGACTTGGGTTAAACTAAAAATAAAAACATTATACCTTTAAAGACTTAGTAGACTAATAAAGGGAAGCTGTATAGAGGGGAAAGAGTTAGGCCGCAGGAAGAGAGGCTTTCCTTTTAGATATAGGAAAGATGGCCTATGCCTTTCCTTAAGGTATGTTAGATATCTTAAGTTATTCTCTACTTCTAACTTTATATATAAAGGTCCTTTGTGTGTCTAAACCAGGCATATTAAAGGTGGTTCTGTGGAGGTCATTAGGGCATTATTACTTTTAGGCAGAAGACAGCCACTAGCTATGCTAACTTATCCTTACTAGAGGTAAATTTTCCCATATTTAAGCTATATAACATAGTAACTATAAGGGAAGTAACAGTCTTCTAGTTATAACTTTTCCTATAACTAATCCATTTACTAAGATACTATTTACAGCACAGCTAAACCTTTAATCTAAGCTATATGTTTTATAATTAAATATTAATTTGCCTAGTAAAATTTTTGTGGACTACTTTTAGCGTTAAATAGCGAGATATATTAGCAATATTTTAGTCTTTATACTACTGTATAAGGGTCTTCTATTTGTCTAATGTCTTGGCCAATTCCGTGTTCTTAGTTATGGATTCTGTCGTTGTTTTCTGCCTTTTTATAGTGCTGCTAATATTACGCCTATTTTTAGAAGGCATCTTTTACTTTGCCTTTTTTAGTAATAACTTAGACGAGCTTGTGTTTAATATAATTGCCTTTATTGCTCCTATAGCCAACCTTATTCTTCTACTAGCTAGTAAATTTAGTTTAACCAGGCTGGTTAGCTTCTTGCTTACTATAGGTAAGGTTATCTTTCTAGCTATGGATTCTGGCAGAGGCGTTTAAGGAGTAGGCCTAATGGTCTTAATGTTCCTGGCCTTATCCTCTAGTGCTGCCACTCTGGCTAAGGTCTTTGTAATATGCTTGTTAATAATCTTAAGACTGGCTTTTACTATGCTAAAAGACTCCTTATAGGCCTTAATATTCCCTTTAAGTGTGTTAGTTCTGTCTTTAAGTTTGCTAAATTATATATTAGTAGCTTAGTCTGCTAGCCTTAACTCTATCTCTTCTAAGATAGTCTTTTTAGCTGCTGCTTTGCTTATTAGCCTATATTGTTTAGCTAAACCTTAGATTAGATTCCTCTAGTCCGCTAGTTCCTTCCTTAGTGCGTTAGTGTCCTGTTAGGTAGTTGTAGTTCTATGCTCTTTGCTAGCATTAATAATCACCTGTTAAAAACCCATGCTTAAGAGATTAACTTATCCTAAGGTAGTAAGTGCCCTAGCTATAAAGCTATTAATACCTCCCAACTTATTACAGTATCTAGCTATAAGTACTTCCTCTTTTAATGGTAATCCTAGTTACTACTCTCTGGATCTGGCTTAGTTATCTGTCTATTTACTATTAAGGAATCATACTACTACCTGCTTAATACAAAGTTTAATATTCTAAATAACTAGGGTATCAGCCAGGTATTTAGTTTTCTTCTGCCTGTTATTATCAGCCGCTAGAATTAATTCCTTAATAAGAAAAATCTATTATACTACTCTAATCTATAGTGCGTACATAGGGTCTATCTTTATAATAAAGAATCCGTTTCTGTCAATTTGCACCCCCTAGGCCGTGAAATCTTTAGAGTAAGTGTAGATAGTGTCTATTGTGCTTTATATGCCATTTCCGGCCTAATATTGCTATATTCCGAAAGGCTCTAGTCCTGCATTACCTCCTGTAAATAACTCTGTTTTCTAGTGCTAATAGCATTTATTTATATAACTAAAACAGTAAATCAGCTTACTAAAGTCTAGTTCCTCTAGTTTATCCTATATTTTCTATGTAGTTATAAGAGGATCTTAACTTAAACTACTAGCAGGGATCCCTTTAGTTATAGGGGCATTAGTAATTATCTTGCTCTTTGTTATGTTTTAAAGGCGCTTTACTATTATCTGTCCTCTAGGACTAATTATTTCTCTAGATATATTAATATTGAAAACGTTATTCTTATAGTTAGTATTTATAACATTAGCCCTAAAGAGAAAGCAATAGGGATACGGAACACCGCGGATACGACGCGGTATTATGCCTAAAACGAAAAAGAAGCATAGAATCAGATTCCTTATTATTAATTACCCCCCTTAGTAATAGCATATTGCATAAGGAAAGTAAGCAGCATAAGGAGTGTAATAATTAATAAATTTTTGCATAAATCTATAACTAATAAAGGATAAGGCACTACCTAGGAAGAAATGCGATATTAAGGAGAGAATTCTAGAGTAATAGTAGTATAGGAAAAACTAAAGAATAAAATAAAATTACTAAAGGAATTAATAATAAAAGTTATTTTAAAGGTAAAAATAATAAAAGTATAGGCTTTTATTAGAACTTTTATATAAATTGCTATAGATATAGGAGGGGAGATAGCCTAAGTAAGAACTAATACAGGAGGCCTATAGGCCTTAATTATAAAAGCAGTTAGTAGTAGAGTAAAAACCATAGTTAAGAAGGCAGTTAAGGAGGTAATAAAGGCTGTTTATAGGACTAAATTAGCGGTTAGGGGGACTTAGGCAAATATTGCAGCTTACGGAGTTATGGGGCAGAATACAACGATACCTTTGGCCTAAACAGAGGGTATGGTAATACCAGCCTGCTATTACTAGAAAGCACTAGTAAAAGGAAGCACTATTAGTAAGGCAGTTAGGAACAGATTACTAGGAGAGATTATAAAGGCAGTAAACAGTGCTATTAGTATAGAGGAGGCAGTAGTAGCATGCTAATTATAAAGTAAAGATATAGTTATTATATTTATAGAAGTAAGGAGGAAATAGAAGAAAAATATAGCCTAGGTGGGAGTTGCCTTTAGACCTAAGGCAGAAGTAAATAGGAAGATGTTTAGTGTAATTATTAAGGGATTCCTAATACAATTAATAAACCATATTATAATTGAGGATATAAGGAAGAACATTAAAAAGGAAAATGGATTAAATATAGCAAAGATAATAGTACAGAAGCTAAGAGGAATAGCAACGAGGGCACTATTAGTAGTTAGTGTTAAGGGCACTAAGGCAGCGAACCAACTATACCATAGGGGAATAGTATACTAAGCAGAGATTTTTAATGCTAAGCTATATAATAAGATAATCCACCTAAAGCAATATTATAACTACTATAAGATTAAATATATTACTAGATACTATAAGGAGAAAGCAAGATACAGTAGGTATGCTGCCAGAAAACACCCTAAGGGAAAGAGGACTTGCCTGACGTTAACAGGCAAGGTATAGGAGAGATGCCTAAATTATACAGGGGCATATTTAGCATAGTATTAACTATGCTTAGTAAGTAATAAGAGATAGCAGCAGGCTAGGGAGGCTTATGCTATAAGGCCGCTGTTCTTTTATAACCATTGGTCAGAGGTCGTAATAGCTACTATAGGCAAGGGTTATTAGGGAGAAGAAACCAGGGGACTAACAGAGAGGCAGCTAAGAGAAAGGAGCATATAACTAAGGGGCCCTTCTATAAGATAAACCTACAAGCTAAGATTAGGATAATAAAGACTAGCAGAGGAAGGCATAATACTAGCCTTTCTATAGCCGACTAGAGGGCTAAACAATACCGGAGCCAGCCTAACCAGAGTGCTCTAAAGCATATAATAGAGTATATAATTAAGGTTATGTACTGGAATATATAGAAGAAAAGCAATTTAGTACATCTGGCGTTAGGGCATAACGTTAGCCCTAAGGTAATAGCCATCTAGGAACCAGGAGGCTATAATAGTATACTACTAAATCCATCTTAAGGACACTATATATTAGTAATATACAGTAAAAGAATAGCAATTTATATACACTAAAAGGTTAAGACAGGACTTTAGACTATAGGGAGGGGGGAGGATTAGTATAGTGTTAAGCTATATAAAGTAGAGATATATAACATTTATTCCCTAGCTTATAAAAGGAAGTGGCAGACGCCTTTATAATACTTTGCTAATACCTAGGCAAAGGGCCGGAGTGTGTTTATAAGGGACTTTAACTAATATTACCCCTTATAGGACAGATTTAGCTAAATATCTTTAGGGTACAATAAGATATTAGAATTTATAATAAGGTAGCAACTTAGCCTAGCTATGCTGTTTAGGGAAGTAATAAGGAGAGAACATAGCAGCAGGGACAGCACTATTAACCATACGTAGACCACCTATAACGTTAGTGTCGAATTCATTAGGCTAGTGGAAATCGCCGGATCTGACCATATGCCCTAGCTTATTAGCATTAGAACAAACAAGGAATTAAGCAATAGCCTAGGGTTAGTCCGGGGTTAGAGAATAGCGAATAAGAACCTTATTATAGCAAAGGCTTTAAACAGGCTTAAAAAGAAGGGGTTAGAGCTTCCGCTATATAACTAGTAAGAAATCAATAACTATATACAGTAGCTTACCTAACAGCTTATAGAGATAGCTAATATAGCAGCACTTAAGCGACCTTAAGGGCATAGTAAACTATAGCTTTAGTAAAATAAAAGGGTAAGGGATATAATAGTAGAGGCAAGATATGCTAATAAGCAGTGGCAGTAACAACAGACACAGGAAGCATGGCAGGCCTTAACGAAAGCTATAAAAAAACAGGATTATATTATCTTAGAGGAGAAGAGAAGTAGCTGGCAATAGGTAGTTAGCAAGTTATCTAGGTCTAAAGGGAGTCTTTAAACCCTAGAGCATTAGGCCTGGCTATAGAGTGGACTTCCTCCTAAAAGGCAACAGGTCTTACTACTAACCCGGCTAGGAGATAACAGCAGGGAGGAGATAGTAGAGGTTATATACAAGGGTAAGGCAAGGGCATTTACAAAGAGGTTCTTCCCTTTATCCGCAGCTAGGGCTTTAGGTCTAAAGGCAGAGGAGGGAACAAGATACTATAATAATAATTAGGCAGTTCCTGTGTTTATAAAGGAGGAAATTAAAGAGGTTATAAAGAATATAGTAAGTTAAAAAGCCTTAGGACTAGATAAGCTACTAATAGGTTTCCTTAAGCTATACAGAGCAGCCCTAATATTATGTTTAACATGCCTTGTAAATGCTTGCTATAGCTTAGGATATTATCCGGCCTCCTTCTAATAAGCAAAGGTAGTAGTTCTATATAAACCTGGGAAGTCCCCTAAGGAGTTAGGCAGACTGGGGGGGTAGAGGCCGATATTACTATTAAATACAATAGGTAAAGTAATTAAGGGAGCTATTATAAGGAGGATTACTATTATAGTAAAGGAAGGCTATATACTACTAGACATATAAATAGGTAATAAGGCTAGCAGATTAATAGAAATAGCACTAAATATGCTAAAAGAGGTTGTAAGAATAGCGTGGTATTACTGGGGAATAGTATTATTACTATAGCTAGATATTACCAGAGCGTTTAACACTATTAGCTATAAATGATTAATCCGCACTATAAAGGAGTTAGGACTGCTAGGGTAAATGGCCAGATAGGCACAGGGCTTTATATTAGAAAGGAAAGCATAATTAGCGTTTAACGGATATATTACTAAGGAAATCCAAGTTACTACAGGGGTTCCATAAGGGTTACTGGCGTCTCCTATTCTCTTCCTGCTCTATATCATGCTACTATATTAAAGACTAGCAGCGGCAGAATTAATGTTAATGTTAGGGTTCTTAGATAATATAAATATTATAGTATATAGAAAAATAGCAAAGGAGATAAAAATATAACTAAAAAGAGCCTAGAGAATATGTAAGAAGTAGTTAAAGGAGTATAGGCTAAGGTTTAACCTAGAAAAGAGCAAGCTAATATACTTTATAAGGAAGAGGCAGGCGATTATAATAACAATCTGACTTAAAAGAGCAACAATATAACCAATACAATTAGCGCGATTCCTAGGGGTTTAGATTTACTAGAAGCTTTATTAGTTAACCTATATAGAGAAGGTAAATGCTAAATTATTATAGTAGAAATTAGCGCTTATAGCGCTGGCTGTGTTTATGTAGGGATGCTGACTAGAGTGTGCAAGATCCCTTTATATATAGGTAATAAGAAGCATAATAGCCTATAGAGCTAGGATATACCACACCTATAGTAAGCTAGAAGGGGTAGCATAGGGGGTAGTAAAGGCATTTATAAGGGAATAGAATGAATGCTTAAGGCGGGTTATAGGGGCGTATAAGGCAATACTAGTAACACTCTTAAAGATAGAAGCAGTAGTACTGCTAGTAGATCTGTACCTTAATTACATTAAATAACAATTCTACTAAAGACTTAAGGATAATAGCATAGGCAAGAAGATATAGCAGGCCTGTAATTTAATAGCATTACAGCTATAATACTAAGGAAGAGGCTGCTAATATAATCGCTATAAGGCGTTTCCTAATGCCCCCTCCCCCCTCCCTAGCAGCCTTATAGCTAGATAGGAATTAAAAAGGGAGTGAGAAAAACAGTAAATCTAGCAGAGGCATAAGGCTTAAGTGAGAAGAGGACAGGCAAAAGTAATAGCAATAGATAAGGAACCTAACTTTAAGAGCATAAAAAAAATAGTAAAGCTTTATAATAGCCTGCTTAAGCATAAATCTATAGCCCTAGTTTAGCTTTAAACGGAAAAAATAGGGCTAAATACCTTTCTTTACAACAGACAGGTACCTAAGGTAACTTTACTAATATACTAATGCTAGGGAGGAGATAAGGATATCTACCACCTTATTCTGTTATGCCTAGAATATAACCATTTAAGACTGATTTCGGCAGTGCCTATAATAAGAGATCTATAGGAACTTAGGGCGGCACTTAATAACAAAAAGCTAGCACTAAATATTGTAAAGTGGGTGCTTTTAACTAAGCGACTTTAGCAGTACAGGTTGGCAGAGGAGCTTAGTAAGGCGTGGCAGATACGTAATAATAAGGCTAAGAAAGGGACTAGAGGCAATAAAAACAACAGAATAAAGGAGGAAGAGCCGGACTAGGAGGGGAGGTGCTTATAAGGGGTTTTTACTAACATACTAACCTTTTATATAAAGCATAACCAAGTGGCAAATTAATAATTAGACTTGATCCTTTTAAAGTTAAAAATACGGAACACCGCGGATACGACGCGGTATTACGCCTAAAACGAAAAAGAAGCATAAAATCGGATTCCTTATTATTAATTACCTCCCCTAGCAATAGTGCATTATATAAGGGGAGTAAGCAGCGCAAGGGGTGTAATAATTAATGAATTTTCGCGTGGATCCGCAACTAACGAAGAACAAGGCACCACCCAGAAAGAAACATAATGTTAAGAAGAGAATTCCAGAGTAATAGCAGTATAGGAAAAACTAAAGAATAAAATAAAATTACTAAAGGAATTAATAATAAAAGTTATCCTAAAGGCAGAAATAATAAAAGTGTAGGCTTCTATTAAAACTTTTATATAAATTACTATAGATGCAGGAGGGAAGATAGCCTAAGCAAGAATAGACACGGGAGGCCTACAGGCCTTAATTATAAAAGCAGTTAGCAGCAGAGTAAAAACCACAGTTAAGAAGGCAGTTAAGGAGGCGATAGAGGCTGTTTATAGGACTAGATTAGCGGTTAGGGGGACTTAGGTGAATATTATAGCTCGCGGAGTTATAGGGCAGAATATAATAATACCTTTGGCCTAAACGGAGGGTATGGCGATACTGGCCCGCTATTACTAGGAAGCACTAGTAAAAGAAAGCATTATTAGCAAGGCAGTTAGGAACAGATTGCTAGAAGAGATTATAAAGGCAGTAAACAGCACTATTAGTATAAAGGAGGTAGTAGCAGTACGCTAATTATAAAGTAGAGACATAGTTATTATATTTATAGAAGTAGGGAGGAAATAGAAGGAAAACACAGCCTGGG
Organism: Aciculosporium take MAFF-241224; assembly: GCA_000222935.2. Classification (NCBI taxonomy): domain Eukaryota; kingdom Fungi; phylum Ascomycota; class Sordariomycetes; order Hypocreales; family Clavicipitaceae; genus Aciculosporium; species Aciculosporium take. The sequence continues at coordinate 42,609 of AFQZ01000221.1, read as the reverse complement.
TAGGAGTTGCCTTTAGACCTAAGGTAGAAGTAAACAGGAAGATGTTTAGTGTGATTATTAAGGGATTCCTAACATAATTAACAAACCATATTATGATTAAGGATATAAGGAAGAATATTAAAAAGGAGAATGGATTAAATATGGCAAAAATAATAGTATAGAAGCTAAGAGGAATAGCAATAAGGGCACCATTAGTAGTTAGTGTTAAGGGCACTAAGGCAGCGAACTAACTATGCCATGGGGGAATAGTATACCAAGCAGAGATTTTTAACGCTAAGCTATATAACAAGATAATCCACCTAAAGCAATATTATAACTACTATAAGATTAGATATATTGCTAGATACTATAAGGAGGAAGTAAGATATAGCAGGTATGCTGCCGGAAAACACCCTAAGGGAGAGAGGACTTGCCCAACGTTAATAGGTAAGGTACAGGAAAGATGCCTAAATTATACAGGGGCATATCTAGTATGGTCTTAACTGTACTCGGTAAGCAATAAGAGATAATAGCAGGCTAGGGAGGCTTATGCTATAAGGCCGCTGTTCTTCCGCAACCATCGGTCAGAGGTCGCGACAGCTACTACAGGCAAGGGTTACTAAGGAGAAGAAACCGGGGGACTAACAGAAAGGCAGCTAAGAGGAAGGAGCATATAACTAAGGGGCCCTTTTACAAAATAAACCTACAAGCTAAGATTAGAACAACAGAGACCGGCAGAGGAAGGTATAATACTAGCCTTTTTATAGCCGACTAGAGGGCCAAATAATACCAGAGCCAGCCTAACCAGGGTGCTCTAAAGCACATAATAAAGTACATAATTAAGGTTATATACTAGAATACACAGAAGAAAAGCAATCTAGTATATTTAGCATTAGGGCATAACGTCAGCCCTAAGGTAATAGCTATCTAGGAACCAGGAGGCTATAATAGTATACTGCTAAATCTATCTTAGGGACACTATATATTAGTAATATATAGCAGAAGAACAGCGATTTATATACACTAAAAGGTTAAGACAGGACTTTAGACTATAGGGAGGGGGAAGGATTAGTGCAGTGTTAAGCTATATAGAGTAGAGATATATAATATTTATTCCCTGGCTTATAAAAGGGAGTGGCAGACGCCTTTACAACACTTTACTAATACCCAGGCAAAGGGCCAGAGTGTGTTTATAGGGGACTTTAACTAACATTACCCCTTATAGGACAGATTTAGCTAAATATCTCTAGGGCATAATAAGATGTTAGAATTCATAACGAGGTAGCAACTCGGCCTAGCTACGCCATTTAGGGAAGTAATAAGGAGAGAACATAGTAGCAGGGACAGCACTATTAACCATACGTAGACTACCTACAACGTTAGTGTTAAATTCATTAGGCCAGTAGAAATCGCCAGATCCGACCATATGCCCCAGCTTATTAGCATTAGAATAAACAAAAAATTAAGCAATAGCCTAGGGTTAGTCTAGGGTTAGAGGACAGCAGATAAGAACCTTATTATAGCAGAGGCTTTAAACAGGCTTAGAAAGAAGGGGTTAGAGCTTCTGCTGTATAACTAGCAAGAAATTAATAACTATATACAGTAGCTTACCTAATAGCTTATAGAGATAGCTAATATAGCAGCACCTAAGTGACCTTAAAGGCATAGCAAACCACAGCCTTAGTAGAATAAAAGGGTAAGGGATGCGATAGCAGAGGCAAGACGTGCTAATAGGCAGTGGTGGTAATAACGGACGTAGGAAGCGTGGCAGGCCTTGACAGAAGCTATAAAAAAACAGAATTATATTATCTTAAAGGAGAAAAGAAGTAGCTGGTAATAGGTAGTTAGTAAGTTATCCAGGTCTAAAGGGAGTCTTTAGACCCTAGAGCATTAGGCCTAGCTATAGAGTGGACTTCCTCCTAAAAGGCAACAGGTCCTACTACTAACCCGGCTAGGAGACAATAGCAGGGAGGAGATAGTAAAGGTTATATATAAGGGTAAGGCAAGGGCATTTACAGAGAGGTTCTTCCCTCTATCTACAGCTAGGGCTTTAGGTCCGAAGGCAGAGGAGGGGATAAGATACTGTAATAATAATTAGGCAGTTCCTGTGTTTACAAAGGAGAAAATTAAAGAGGTTATAAAGAATATAGCAAGTTAGAAAGCCCTAGGACCAGACAAGCTACTAACAGGTTTCCTTAAGCTATATAAAGCAGCCCTAATATTATGTTTAACATGCCTTGTAAATGCTTATTATAGCTTAGGATATTATTCGGCCTCCTTCTAACAAGCAAAGGTAGTAGTTCTACACAAACCTAAGAAGTCCCCTAAGGAGTTAGGCAGACCAGGGGGGTAGAGGCTAATATTACTATTAAACACAATAGGCAAAGTGATTAAGGGAGCTATTATAAGGAGGATTACTATTATAGTAAAGGAAGGCTATATACTACTAGATATGTAAATAAGCAATAAGGCTGGCAGATTAACAGAGATAGCACTAAGTATGCTAAAAGAGGTTATAAGAATAGCGTAGTATTACTAGGGAATAGCATTATTACTACAGCTAGATATTACTAGGGCATTTAACACTATTAGCTATAAACAATTAATCTACACTATAAAGGAGTTAGGACTGCTAGGGTAGATAGCTAGATAGGCACAGGGCTTTATATTAGAAAGGAGAGCATAATTAGCATTTAATAGACGTATTACTAAGGAAATCTAAGTCACTATAGGGGTTCTACAAGGGTCGCCGGCGTCTCCTATTCTCTTCCTGCTCTATATTACGCCACTATATTAAAGACTAGCAGCAGCAGAATTAATATTAATATTAGGGTTCTCGGATAATATAAACATTATAATATATAAAAAAACAGCAGAGGAGATAAAAGTATAACTAAAAAAAGCCTAGAGAATATATAAGGAGTAGTTAAAGGAGTATAGGCTAAGGTTTAACCTAGAAAAGAGCAAGCTAATGCACTTTATAAGGAAGAGGCAGGCGATTATAACAACAATCTAACTTAGAAGAGTAATAATACAACCGACATAATTAGCGCGATTCCTAGGGGTTTGGATTTACCAGAAGCTTCGTTAGTTAACCTATATAGAGAAGGTAAATGCTAAATTATCATAGTAGAAATTAGCGCTCACAGCACTAGCTATGTCTACATAGGAATGCCGACTAAAGTGTGCAAGATCCCTTTATACATAGGTAATATAAAGCATAATAGCCTATAGAGCTGGAATATACCACACCCACAGCAAGCTAGAAGGGGTAGCACAGGGGGTAGTAAAGGCATTTATAAGGAAATAAAACAAATGCTTAAGGCGGGTTATAGGGGCATATAAGGCAATACTAGTAACACTCTTAGAAACAGAAGCAGTAGTACTGCTGGTAGATCTGTACCTTAATTACGTTAAATAACAATTCTACTAAAGACTTAAGGATAGTGGCATAGGCAAGAAGATATAGCAGGCCTGTAATTTAATAGTATTATAGCTATAATGCTAAGGAAGAAGCCGCCAACGTAATTGCTATAAGGCGTTTCCTAATGCCCCCCCCCCCCTCCCTGGCAGCCTTATAGCCAGATAGGAATTAAAGAGGGAGTGGGAAAAACAGTGAATCTAGCAGAGGCATAAGGCTTAGGTGAGAAGAGGACAGGTAAAAGCAATAGTAGTAAACGAAGAACCTAACTTTAAGAGCATAAAAAAAATAGTAAAGCTCTATAATAGCCTGCTTAAGCATAAATCTACAGCCCTAGTTTAGCTTTAAACAGAAAAAATAGGGCTAAATGCCTTTCTCTATAATAAATAAGTGCCTGAGGTAACTTTACTAATATGCTAATACTAGGGAGGAGATAAGGATATCTACTACCTTATCCTGTTATACCTAGAATATAACCATCTAAGACCGATTCCAGTAGTGCCTGTAATAAGAGATCCGCAGGAACTTAGGGTAGCGCTTAATAACAAAAAGCTAGCACTAAATATCGTAAAGTGGGTGCTTTTAACTAGGCAACTTTAGCAGTACAGGTTAGCAAAGGAGCTTAGTAAGGCATAGCAGATACGCAATAACAAGGCTAAGAAAGGGACTAAAGGCAACAGAAACAACAGGATAGAGAAGAAAGAGCCAGACTAGGAGGGGAGGTGCTTATAGGGGGTTTTTACTAACATACTAACCTTTTATATAAAGCACAACCACACTTCTGTTATTATCTGTAGTTCCGGGGAACTGGCAGATATCTTATACTAATAGTTGGAAACAATAAAAACTCTATATTAAAGGCTTAGCGGGAGCTATATAGAAGAATATGGGTTTTCTTCCCTATCTTAGAGTTTTTCCTATATTAAGAAGTTAGTTGATGAACTAGTTAGTGGCTCTAGCTACCTAGCGTACATGAATAATAATAGTTAGTGGCTCTAGCTACCTAGCGTACATGAATAATAATATAGTTAGTATTTGCACCAGAGTTCTTATCCTTATCCTTATTTTAGGCCATGGTCTCTATATAGCGTTAATAGGCAGTTAATAGGTTGGCATATGCCTTTTCCCTTTGCTTATCTTCTTATAAAGCCTTGGCTAACTGGTTATATATAATAGCAATAGTATCTCTAGCTACTCTTACTATATTTCCCCTAGGGGACGGCTTTACTAACTTAGTTATTATTGCTTGCTTTTTCCTATAGGATAGTAAAAACTTAACTAAGACGTTAGGGTTAAAAACCTCTATATAGGACTTGTCCTCTGTGTTTCTTATAATATATATTAGAATTGTCTAAGAGAGGGTAATAATAGTTAAAAAATAAAATAAAATAAAATAAAAACTTAAAGTGCATAATAGTTAAAAGCAAGAATAAAAGGTCGAAAAATAAAGAAAAAACGGGAAATCTAGGGTGTTAGAAAGTGCAGATAAGGGGTTAAGTGAAAAGTAAAGTGAAATTATAAGCGGTGTTATAGGAAAATGGGGTCATGTGTTTCCACCAGTAGTGATCACGTAGGGTTCTGTAGGATATTAGATCCTGCTAACCTTAAGGCATTATTAGCACTCCTGCCTTATAAGCCCCTTCTTTCTATACTCCTTATCCTAGTTAATTAGATGCTCCTTTAGATATTTATTTATTAACTTTAATGTGTTTACCTTTATCTTGCTATTATTAATCCACTAGTTGTCTTTAGTAGTATATCCTTTCTATTTTATAAGGTAAGCTACCTTAGGGCTTTATCCCTTAGTGCAGTAGATTTTTACCTTATATGAGATAATCTGCTTAATTTCCTAGTAATTAGCTTTGCCGCTCCCTTCTAAATTAATTAGTAGAGGGGGTGTTTCCTTCCTGCTAAAGGAATCTCTGCTTTAGTATGGTTTCTATATATATACAATTAATACTACTAGATATACCCTTAAGTTTAATAGAAATTTGAGTTAGTATAATAAAGGGTTTACCTTTTTAAGAACCTTATATAGTCCTGCTCTTTATAGTAACTATTTCTTCTTTAGCTTTCCTAAAAGCTAGTATCCTTTATATAGTCATAAGTACACCATGTCTTTAACGTTAATATTCACTAGGTTATGTTAGGAGTTATATCTGATTTTAGATAGGGCAGCAGCAGTAGTTATTATAAGTTAAGCCTCTCTCTAATAAAGCTTATAAAGTGCCTCTAAGTCCTTTTCCTCTAGCTATGTGTTAGAAATTGCTTGCTCTGGAAGAAGGTTAATAAGGTCTAGCGGTTTAAGCCCATATAATAACTTATTAGGCAACTAGTTAATAGCTATGGCTACTGTGTTATTGAGATAGTGCTGTAATGCTAAAAGGATTAATACCTATGGTACTGTTAGATTTATTATAATATAATAGCAAATAGCTATAATTACTGTCTAATTCTTTTGTTTAGCTACTCTATCTGTCTGTGGGTAGTAGGCAGTTGCTACTAGGAATTTAACTCCTAGCTTAGTAAATATAGCCTGCTAAACCTCGGAAATGAATTTAGAGTCCTTATTACTAATTATTTACTATAGTAGTCCTTAGTCTATAATGTATAAAGCTTAAAGAAGTAGTTCTGCCTATGTAGATGCTAAACATGTTGTGTTTCCGGGGATTAAGAGGGTTCTCTTACTAAATAAACAGTTTACTAGGAAAAGGGAATTATACTTTAAGTATCCTTCCATAGCCTATATAGTGTTTGCTAAGTCTACCTCTGGTATGTTAGTAATAAAGTCTAGAGAAATTGTGTGAAAGGGCATTAGTTTTAACTACAGAGGTCTTATTTCTTTAGTTGCTCTATCCCTTAAGACAGAGTTCTCCTAATGAGTTATATAATATGCTATATACTCCCGGATTTGCTTAGATATCTTTAGAAAACAAACGCTATGCAGACCTTTTATTATTCTGCTAATTCCGAAGTAGTGATGGTTGTTATGCGCAGTTCTTAGCACGGTTTTAACATAGCTGCTTAAAATGTATAGTCATTTAAGCCCTTCTCTATCCTTATAATAAAGTAGGCCCTTATTTGTAAGGTCCTAGCTATAAAGTAGAATTTGCAGTTAGTTCCGTCCTTGCTTTAGCTGCTTCTACTAGAAATCCTTAATACTCTTAATTATCTAATAATATTACAGGTTAAATTTGTACCCTGCTAATATCTCCTTCTTTAATAAGTTATTTATTATGGCCACTGCCTAATAATTCTAACAGAAGTACACACAGACGTCTAATTTGTTATATATACTACGGTTTACTGCCTCTTAGTAGCTAATATCCACTAGAAGTCGTGACAAGGCATTAGGTATAACATTAAGAATTCCTAGCATATAGGTTACTTACAATTTAAACTACAACAGATAATTCGCTACCTTAGCTAATTTTAGGTTAGCCTTATTAAGGTTTATTGTGGCTAAAGAGGTGTGTTTAATAATACCTTTAGCAGGTATATGGTTAGTTAGGATGTTAACTAGATAACAGTTAGATTAAGCTATTTTTCGTAGTTTCCGCATTACCTAAGCAATTACGGCTACCTCTGCCTTAGTTAATTTATACTACTTTTCGGCTGTAGATGTTAGACAAGAGAGGAAGAGAATTAGGCAAAGTTTTGCAGCTATAATATCCTTACTAGGTATGCTTTTTCTATCCTACTCCTTATATAGTTAGAAAGTATATAGACTAAAACCTTCCTTATAAGCATTAATCTTAAAGAATAATAATTGCTCTAGATTATAGTGCTATAGTAGTATTTTCTTATAAAGTATAGTCTTTAGTGCTTTAAAGGCTGCTTCCTTGTCTTTTATAGGGATAAAGGATTTTTCTTATACCTTTCTCTTGTGCACCTGCTTTAAGGCTCCTACTAGTAACTTATTGCGTTTATAAAGTTTACGTACAAGTGCTGTCTTTTAAGTCTATAGTAGTTAGATTTGCAAGTTAAACTAAGGGATTCCTGCTCTTAGGAATCCTACCATACTAATAAAGGTTTCTAAGGTTAATAGGTTACGAGGAATTTCTATCTACTGGAACGACTTAATCCTGTTATTTATGTTAATAATTCCGTTAGCATTAACTATAAAGCTAAGAAGTTGGATTAAGTAATATCTAATAAAAGACTTAGTCGCTGCAATGTGTACCTTGTTTTCCTCCAGGACTTTTAAGACTATCTTAAGGTGTTTAAGATGATCCTTAAGGGTGTTAGAAAAGACAATAATATTGTTAATATAGACACGAATAAAACTTCGGTATAGTTAGAAAATGCGATCTATAAATTGTTGTGCAAATGCCGGCAAATTCTTGTACCCTATTAACGTAACTTGCAACGCTTCTAGCCCTCTTTTAGAGATTACCACTATATGATTTTGGTATTCCTCTTGTACTAGAAGCTAGTGGAAAAATCCTATTACATTAAAAATTAATTTTCACTCTTTGCTGTGCGTATCCTGCATAATATTGCCTTAGTCTGGCAACGGATACACGTCTAGCATGGTGATGTTGTTAAGAGGTCTGGCATTTATAATGACTTAACCTTTCTTTATCTTTTTTATATCTCTCTAAATAACGAAACTAGGGCAGGCTATAGGTGCTGGCTTTATTAACTAAAATATCCTACTTACTAGGTATATAGCATTATAGACTTTAGCAAATTTCTTCTAGTCTCTACACTTAAGAGGGTACTTTCTTGCTAGCTTGACCTGGTTCTGCTAGCTGTTAATAAAGTTAACTCTTATCTTGTCTTCTTTTAGCATTAGTACTACTCCTTTATTGCAGTAAATATTATACTTATTAGTTAGATCCTGTAACTTAGTGGCCGCTTCTGGATTAATGTTGGCGATTTGCACTCTAAACTTGTTTTTAACAAAAGGTATATCCTCTAGGCAAGATACTTTATATAATAGAATACCTTTGTTAATAACTTTGGGATCTAGGTTATTATTGAATTTTTCTGGACTTTCTTCTGTCTTTTCTGTCTTGATGTCTTTGCTAAAAAATACTATATATTAATGGACGTCCGGAATAGCAAAGTTTGAATTAAGGCTTGTAGCTGCCTTAAGTCAACCTACTTTGCTGTTCCGTTTAATTCATACAGCCCTGTTAGAGTTATTTACCGCTAGCATTCTTTTCTTATCTCCCTAGTTAAGAATATTATCTAGAAAGACGGAATTAGATGACATAACATAGTAAACACTAGTCTTCTCTCTGCTAGGAAGATCCTTTTATATTACTAGCACCTAATACATTAAGTTTAGTGGAATTACAACATTATGTGCTACTATTACCCGTCGAGCTAGCATGTAGCAAGTGTTTTAAAACATCTGTCCTAGTACTGTTATGTTATGCACTAACCTAAAGACTAACCTTAGATTAATAAAATTAATTTTTACTTTAAAGCTATAAAGGAAGCTTATGCTAATTAATAATTTTAGTCCTAGATTTGGCATAACGTTTGTGATTACTATGAAGTGACCTCAGATGTTTTTTCCTCTTATAATTCCTAAAATATAAAAGTTAAAAGTAGCCCTTTTTATAATAATAAAGGCTAAAGTGACTCCTATTACCGGTTTTAGGTCTTATTTCTCCTACTTTACATTTATCCTATATTACTAAAGCTACTGTTTGTTAGCTAGAATTAACAATGTTCTGGTGTCTACATAGATTATATAGTCAGGTCCCTTATTATGGAATTGAATTGGCATTTTAAGGAAGGTATTTATTTGCTTTCTTCCCTTAATGTTAATCTTCTGTAGTCTGGATACTACCTTAATTACCTGGTCTTCTTGCAGACCTCCCGTTAAAATTGGCTTATTTAAACTCTAAGTTGTAGTGTCTTATATAATGTTAACTTTAGTTGTAAAAGCTTTAATAATTTTCTTCTCTTCCTTAGGCTCTTCCTGCCTTCTTCTATTAGGAGCCTTTATTTCGCTAGTCTTTATGGTTAAAGAGGTAAGATTCTCCTGGTCTAAGTCTCCCTCCTTTACTATATAGAAAGCGCTAATAAAATTAGATTTAACCTCCCTTCCTTTAGAGTTATAGTTAAACATTAGGTGTGCTTTACTACCTTTTACAGCAAAGTATACGTCTATAAAGTTAGACTTGTTATATTTATTATCCTTTAATAAACTTCCTTCTTTAGCTAAATAGTATCTAAAGTCTGCTAGATGCTACTCCTGCTCTCTAGTGTTAGGATTGTTATCTAGAACCATGACTTTATAGGGTTCCTGGTTTAGACACTTCTATTGTCTAAATTGTCTTAGGCGGAATTAATTCCCTTAGTAAGGGTTTTATTGCTCTTTAGATTAATTTCCTTCCTAATCTTCTTTCTTTAAGGATTTCTCTTTTCCTTTATTATCTCCCTGAGATTTATCTTTTTAGCTGTAGGCCCTGCCTTTCTTAGTCTAAGGGTCTGCTTTCTTCTTTATAGGGTCCTTATTTCTAACTTTTAGTTAGCGTAGTCTGTTATTATTATGCCACTAGGACCTTTAAGGTTAATTTTAGTCCTGCTGTAGTTTATTTTAACAAACCTATTCCTAGTATAGGACTGGCAGCCTTTTTTAGTCTTTCTAATCGTAATCCCTTAGGCTGCTTAATCTCTCTTTAATGCATATATAATAGGGATATTATTACTAAAAGTTGTCCTATTAGAAACAGTTTTCTCTCCTCTGGTTATAATCCTTATAATAACGATTTTAGTAGGCCTTTACTCTTTTACCCTTAGATTTATTTAAGTCTAAGGATTTATTATTATAAAGGTAGGCTTTTACTATTCCTTTAGTCTTTTTCTAGTAATAGGACTTCTGTTGCTCCTTTATTTCTTATTATAAATTACAGCGTTTTCTGTCTACTATATTAAGGTATTTGTTGCACTTTGTGCCCTTAGTAGGATCTAGATATAGCTTCTTTAGCTTAGGACATAATTTCATCCTAAAGTATACTAAAAGCTATAAATCTATTGTCTCTCTATTTGCTCTAGCATACTAAAAGATTTAAGCTATAAAGTCCTAAATAGAGATACTATTTATAATATCTTCTTAGGTATACTTAGCCTGCTTAAGCTTTATTATTATATCCTCTGTCCTTATATAGAATTCTTTTTATACCACTTTAATAACACTATTAATACTAGTAAAAATCCGTTCCTTTTTAGATTTATCTAAGTGCTGTTAGTACTAGGTTATTACTTCTCTATAGAATAGTTACTAGATATTACAAAGTAACACCTTTTTCTGGTTTAGTAGTGCTTTAAATAAATGCTTTTTCACTACCTAAATCCAAAGCTTAGAGTCTAAAAAAACAGCAGTTTTTCCTTTATATAAGATGAATTTATTACCTATATTCACTATATCTGGTTTTAGGTCTAAAAGTCTAATATCCTAGATCTTTTAGGTTAAACTTACTAAGCCTTTCTCTTTAAGAGCCCTTTTAGGCTTGGAATCCTGTCCTAGATTATGTCTTAGTTAGAAGATATTTTATTTATAGTATCCTGGTGTTTGGCTTAGCTAGTTATTATAAGGCTCTTTAGCATAGCAGTGACTATCTCTATAACTACCTGCTCTGTTGCCATAACTATCCGCTTTATAGCCGTATCCCCTTCCTTATTATAGGAAAGTTAGAGGTGGATTTATATGTCGTCCTGTATTGCTATTTCTAGAAGGTCCTTTTATATACCTATTACCTTATTATGTAGGTAGATATAGCAGTATCTGGGAATATTAGTATTATTAAGCGCTGGTATAGTATGTCTCTCTTTGTTTATAACCTCTATACTCCTTAGAGTCTTATCTTTACTATTAGTATTCTGTTATTAGTAAGGCATAATTTTATATATCCCTTAATAGAAAACCTTATTAAAGTGCCGATATTATTACTTAAGGATTTAAAGGAGCGTCTCCTTGTCCGATATTTAGTAGACTAAAGGTTTATATGTTCTTAGGGGGAAAACCTTATTGGGGTGCTAATATTATTACCTAATGATTTAATAAAGCGCCTCCTCGTTTAGTGGTTAGTTTATGCTATAGAAATCCTGCTTATTATAAAGACTTATGTTTCTTTATAGGGGGAAACCGTTAATTATGGACTAAAACTGCGTGAGGTGGGTTAAAAGAGGTCCTAGTATTATTATATTAACTCGTATATCTAAACTCCTGTTGTAATTTAAGTAAATTCTAATTATGTAGTAAGAGGTCTATTACTTCCGGTTAGTAAGATTTACTTGTGCTAGTATGTCCTTATATAAGCCCTATTGCTTTTCTTAAGTTGCTTGTCTTAATTAGGTAGTCTTAAGACCTTATTAGCTTAGGTATTATACCTGTTGTTTTACCCCTTTACTAACTGGAGTTCTAGCTAATTTGCTCTAATAGGGTAGGTCTGGTCTGCTGCAGGTTTGGCTGCTAAGTTATGTTATTTCCTGTTATTATTGCTTTAAACAGTTCTTGTGTAATTAGCGCTATGTTTAACTACTGGTCCTGGCAATCTGCTTATATCCAGTTTATAGAGGCTATTATAATTTAGTTTAACTCCCTTATTTGTAAAGTAAGGCCGACTAAAGTATTTAAGATGTTGTCTTAGGTTTTTATTATCTATTGTTAGAAGTTAGTTTTCATAGGGTAAGCGAGGTTTTCTTTAATTTATCTTTATAACTTTTGCATTACCCTTATTACTTTATACACTTCTTTCTATGTTTTAGCTGCTCCCTTAATGCTTTATAGGATTTTATAAGCTAAGGTTTTGCTAATAGTGTTCTTGGTTTTAGGTTCTAGCTTATGCCCTGCTGTAATATTAAACGCTTCCTTAGTATCTATTAATTCCCGGCATACTTATCTCCCCTTACTAGTTCTAGAGGGTCGTAGGTCCTTAGGAGATTGCAACTTTCTAGCTAACTACTTTTCCTCTCTTTTAGGCATAATAGGATTCTTTGTTATTAAAGGACCTCCTACCCCTTGTATAGTGTTATTTATTGTCTTATTTATATTAGTTAAATCTTTAGGTATTATAAACACTCCTGCGCGTATTAACATGTTATGGTTCCTTGTCTCTCTGTAGTTTTTATTGTCCTAAAAGTTTAGGTAGGTAGAGGACTTATAGTAAACTAACTTATTGCTTTCTAAGGATTCTTTGCTTAATGCTGGAGTCTGCTTTAGTAGTAATATAAGTTGTATAATAACGGCTAGTCATTTCTGTTGTCTCCTGCTAGATAAAGCTGTTTCTTATGTTTTATTGCCTCCTAAGGTCTCCTTAGGGTTATTGTCTGGCTTAGGACTGGAAACCATAGCTAAAAAGGTACCCCTAATGCTTAATGGCTCTCTAAGTTAAGAAGCCTCTGGTTCTTTAACGGGTATAATAATAAGCAAGGTTTCTGGCTCTTTAAGAGGTATTGCCGTGGTTAAAGTCTCTGGTTTTATGAGAGGTATAGTCCTAGACAGGGTGGTTCTAATCCTTAATAATGTTACCTTAGGTTTAGTTGCTAATAGTTTAAGAAGCCCTTCCTTCTTAGCCTTTTTTAGCGTTTGTTATGCTAGAATCAGCTCTTCCCTAAATTATAAGTAATGTATAGGGACTAGGTTAACTGGTTGTAGTGGTTCTAAGGTCTGGTAAATCTTTTCTTTACGGAATTTATAACTTCTTAGGCAGGAAAGGTCCTTAACCTTATTGTTAGTAGTTACTAGTCTTCCTTTAGGACTAAAAGGGTTAGGATTCTGCTTAAGGTATTTATAAAGATTATAAACATAATAAAGCTCTCCCTTAGTAATTATTATAGTACGCGGTTAGTAGTTGTCTAATTCCTAGTACTAACTTATTAATTTAGACATAAGTTCTATTAAATCCTTCTTACCTCTTAGCTTATAGCCTTACTATAGGTAGTAAATCTAACGTTTTAGCACACTGCCTTGCTTATTAATAATAGTAACCCTAACTCTTTAGCTGTTATAGCCTTGCCGGTTAGGACCTAGCAATCTAGTAATTTAACTTAATACGTCTTGCTGACTAAAAGCAGTAAGTTCTTAATTTTTAGTTAAAACCTTGCACAAAGGACACAAGCAATTACTACTAGTTATTACGTAGTGGTATCGTCATGTAGTTAGTTGAAAGCAACCGTAAAGCTGTTATTAACGTTATTATAAAGGGGTTATTAAACGCACCTGTATATACTACTATTAAGTCATATAGTTAAGTGCATTCTGTATAAGTTGTTGTTGTTATTCTAAGTCTCACTAGCTGCATAACGAATCCGTCCTATATAGGTGGGGATCCGACATCGCGGATTGTCCCGTAACACTAGGGCTTTTTAACTTACTATATTTTTTATAACTTCTCTAATTTCCTCCTTTATAAACACAGAAACTACTTAATCATTATTATAGTATCTTATCTCTGCCTTTATTTCTAGACCTAGAGCCCTAGCCATAAATAAAGGAAAGAACCTCTCTATAAATACCTTTGCCTTACCCTTATATGTAACCTCTACTATCTCCTCCCTGCTGTTATCTCCTAGCCAAGTTAGTAGTAGGACCTATTACATCTTAGGAAAAAGTCCACTCTATAGCCAGGCCTAGCACTCTAGGGTCTAGAGGCTCCCTTTAGACCTAAATAACTTACTAACTGCTTATTACTAACTATTTCTTTTTTCCTTTAAGATAATATAATCCTGTTTTTCTATAGCTTTTATTAAGGCCTGCTATAATTCCTACGTTTATTGTTACTGCTACTGCCTATTAGCACGTCTTACCTCTACTATTATATCCTTTACCCTTTTATTCTACTAAGGCTATAGTTTACTATGCCTTTAAGGTCATTTAGGTGCCACTATATTAGCTATCTCTATAAGCTATTAAATAAGCTATTATATATAATTATTAATTTCCTACTAGTTATATAGCAGGAGCTCTAACCCCTTCTTTTTAAGCCTGTTTAAAGCCTCTGCTATAATAAGGTTCTTATCTACTATTCTCTAACCCTAGACTAACCCTAGGCTATTGCTTAATTCCTTGCTTGTTTTAATGCTAATAAGCTAAGGCATATAGTTAGATCTGGCGATTTCTACTAGCCTAATAAATTTAATACTAACATTATAAGTGGTCTATACATGGTTAATAGTGCTATCCCTGCTGCTATATTCTCTTCTTATTACTTCCCTAAACAGTATAGCTAGGCTAAGTTGCCACCTTATTATAAATTCTAATATCTTATTATGCCCCTAAGAGGTTTAGCTAAATCTGTCCTATAAGGGGTAGTGTTAGTTAAAGTCCCTTATAAACACACTCCGGCCCTTTGCCTAGGTATTAGCAAAGTATTATAAAGGCATCTGCTACTTCCTTTTATAAGCTAGGGAATAAATATTATATACCTCTACTTTATATAGCTTAATACTATACTAATCCTCTTCCCTCCCTATAGTCTAAAGTCCTATCTTAACCTTCTAATATATATAAATTACTATTCTTTTACTATATATTACTAATATATAGTGCCCCTAAGATGGATTTAGCAGTATACTATTATAACCTCCTGGTTCCTAGATGGCTATTACCTTAGGGCTAATGCTATGCCCTAATACTAGATATACTAGATTGCTTTTCTTTTGTATATTCTAGTATATAACCTTAATTATATACTCTATTATATGCTTTAGAGCACCCTGGTTAGGCTGGCTCTGGTATTGTTTTGCCCTCTAGTTAGTTGTAGAAAGGCTAGTATTATGCCTTCCTCTGCTAGTTTCTATTGTCTTAATTATAGCTTATAGGTATGTCTTGTAAAAAGGCCCCTTAGTTATATGCTCCTTTCTCTTAGCTGTCTCTCTATTAGTCCCCTAGTCTCTTCTTTATAATAACCTTTACCTATAGTAGCCATTACAACCTCTGACTAATAGCTATAGAAGAACAGCAGCCTTATAGTATAAGCCTCCCTAGCCTACTGCTATTTATTATTACTTACTAAGCATAGCTAAGACTATATTAAATATGCCCCTGTATAATTTAGGCATTTCTCCTATACCTTACCTGTTAATATTAAGCAAGTCCTCTCTCCTTTAGAGTGTTTTCTAGCAGCATACCTGCTATATCTTACTTCCTTCTTATAGTGCCTAGTAATATGCCTAATCTTATAATAGTTATAATATTGCTTTAAGTGCAACGACGATCCGACTTGGCAGAGCAACAATACAACCGACACAATCAGCGCGATTCCTAGGGGTTTGGATTCACCGGAAGCTTCGTTGGTTAACCCACATAGAGAAGGTGAATGCCAAATTGTCACGGTAGAAATTAGCGCTCACGGCGCTGGCTGTGTCTACGTGGGGATGCCGACTAGAGTGTGCGAGATCCCTTTATACGCAGGTAATACAAAGCATGATAGCCTATGGAGCTGGGATATACCACACCTATAGCAAGCTAAAAGGGGTAGCACGGGGGGTAGTAAAGGCATTTATGAGGGAACAGAATGAATGCTTAAGGCGGGTTATAGGGGCGTATAAGGCGACGCTAGTAACACTCTTGGAGACAGAAGCAGTAGTACTGCCGGTGGATCTGTACCTTAATTACGTTAAACGACGATTTCACTAAAGACTTAAGGATAGTGGTATGGGCAAGAAGATACGGCAGGCCTGTAATTTGATAGCATTGTAGCTACGACGCCGAGGAAGAGGCCGCTGACGTAATTGCTATGAGGCGTTTCCTGATGCCCCCCCCCCCCTCCCCTGGCAGCCTTATAGCCAGACAGGAATTAGAGAGGGAGTGGGAAAAACGGTGGATCTGGCAGAGGCATGAGGCTTAGGTGAGAAGAGGACGGGCAAAAGCAATAGCAGTAGATGAGGAACCTAACTTTAAGAGCATAAAAAAGATAGCAAAGCTTTATAATAGCCTGCTTAAGCATGAATCTGTGGCCCTAGTTCAGCTTTAAACGGAAAAAATAGGGCTGAATGCCTTCCTCTACAACAGACAGGTGCCCGAGGTAACTTTACTAATATGCCAATGCTAGGGAGGAGATGAGGATATCTACCACCTTATCCTGTCATACCCAGAATATAACTATTTAAGACCGATTCTAGCGGTGCCCGTAATGAGAGATCCGTGGGAACTCAGGGCGGCGCTTAACAACAAGAAGCTAGCACCAAATATTATAAAGTGGGTGCTTTTGACTAGGCGACTTTAGCAGTACAGGTTAGCAGAGGAGCTTAGTAAGGCGTGGCAGATACGCAATAACAAGGCTAAGAAAGGGACCAGAGGCAACAGAAACAACAGAATAGAGGAGGAAGAGCCGGACTAGGAGGGGAGGTGCTTATAGGGGGTTTTTACTAACATACTAACCTTTTATATAAAGCACAACCACACTTCTGTTATTATCTGCAGTTCCGGGGAACTAGCAGATATCTTATACTAATGGTTAGAAACAATAAAGACTCTATATTAAAGGCTTAGCAGGAGCTATATGGAAGAATATGGGTTTTCTCCCCTATCTTAGGGTTTTTCTTATATTAAGAAGTTAGTTGATGAACTAGTTAGTGGCTCTAGCTACCTAGCGTACATGAATATATATATATATAATTGCTTTAAGTGGATTATCTTATTATATAGCTTAGTATTAAAAATCTCTACTTAGTATACTATTCCCCTATGATATAAGCGGTTTGCTGCCTTAGTGCCCTTAATACTAACTACTAGTAGTGCCCTTATTACTATTTCCTTTAGCTTTTATACTATTATCTTTACTATATTTAAACTAGTCTCCTTTTTAATGTTTTTCCTTATATCCTTAGTTATAATGTGGTTTGTTAATTGTATTAGGAATCCCTTAATAATTATACTAAACATCTTTTTATTTACTTCTGCCTTAGGTTTAAAGGTAACTCTTACTTAGGCTGTGTTTTCCTTCTATTTCCTTCCTACTTTAGTAAATGTAATAACTATATCTTTACTCTATAGTTAGCATACTACTATTACCTCCTTTATACTAATAGCACTATTTACTGCCTTTATAATCTCCCTTAGTAATCTATTCCTAACTACCTTACTAATAGTATTTCCCTTTACTATTACTTCCTAGTAATGGCAGGCTAGTATTGCCATACCCTTTATTTAGACTAAAGAAATTGTTATATTCTGCCCTATAGCTTTATAAGCTATAATAGTTGTCTAAGTCCCTTTAACATGGTCATAATTATAATGACGTCTGGCGGAAGGTTACGGAACACCGCGGATACGACGCAGTATTACGCCTAAAACAAAAAAGAAGCATAGAATTAGATTCCTTATTATTAATTACCCCCCCTAGTAATAGCGCATTGCGCAAGGGGAGTAAGCGGCATAAGGGGTGTAATAATTAACGAATTTTTATATAGATCTATAACTAATAAAGGATAAGGCACTACTTAGGAAGAAACATAATATTAAGGAGAGAATTCTAAAGTAATAGTAGTACAGGAAAAACTAAAGAATAAAATAAAATTACTAAAGGAATTAATAATAAAAGTTATCCTAAAGGCAGAAATAATAAAAGTATAGGCTTTTATTAGAACTTTTATATAAATTACTATAAATGTAAAAGGGGAGATAGCCTAAGTAAGAACGGATATAGGAGGCCTACAGGCCTTAATTATAGAAGCGGTTAGCAGCAGAGTAGAAACCACAGTTAAGAAGGCAGTTAAGAAGGTAATAAAGGCTGTTTATGGGACTGGATTAGTAGTTAGGGGGACTTAGGCAAATATTATAGCTTGTGGAGTTATAGGGCAGAATATAATAATACCTTTAGCCTAAACAGAGGGTATGGCAATACCAGCCTGCTATTACTAAGAAGCACTAGTAAAGAAAAGCACTATTAGTAAGACAGTTAGAAACAGATTACTAGGAGAGATTATAAAGGCAGTAAACAGTGCTATTAGCGTAAAGGAGGTAGTAGCAGCATGCTAATTGTAAAGTAGAGATATAGTTATTATGTTTACAAAAGCAGGGAGGAAATAAAAGGAAAACACGGCCTAGGTAGGAGTTGCCTTTAGACCTAAGGCGGAAGTAAACAGGAAGATGTTTAGTGTGATTATTAAGGGATTCCTAACATAATTAACGAACCATATTGTAATTAAGGATATAAGGAAGAATATTAAAAAGGAGAATGAATTAAATATGGTAAAGATAATAGTATAGAAGCCAAGAGGAATAGCAACAAGGGTACTATTAGTGGTTAGTGTTAAGGGCACTAAGGCAGTGAACTGACTATACCATGGGGGAATAGTATACTAAGCAGAGATTTTTAATGCTAAGCCATATAATAAGATGATCTACCTAAAGTAATATTATAACTATTATAAGATTAGATATATTGCTAGATACTATAAGGAGGAAGCAAGATGCAGCAGGTATGCTACCGGAAAACACCCTAAGGGAGAGAGGACTTGCCTGACATTAATAGGCAAGGTATAGGAGAAATGCCTAAATTATGCAGGGGCATATCTAGTATAGTCTCGACTATACTTAGTAAGCAATAAGAGATGGCAGCAGGCCAGGGAGGCTTATACTATAAGGCCGCTGTTCTTCCGTAACTATTGGTTAGAGGTCGCAATAGCTACTATAAGCAAGGGTTATTAGGGAGAAGAAACCAGGGGACTAACGGAGAGGCAGCTAAGAGAAAGGAGCATATAATTAAGGGGCCCTTCTATAAGACAAACCTACAAGCTAAGATTAGGACAATAGAGACTGGCAGAGGAAGGCATAATGCTAGCCTTTTTATAGCTAACTAAAGGGCCAAACAATACCGGAGCCAGCCTAACTAAGGTGCTCTAAAGTATATAATAGAGTATATAATTAAGGTTATATACTAGAATATACGGAAGAAAAGTAATCTAGTACATCTGGCGTTAGGGCATAACGTTAGCCCTAAGGTAATAGCTATTTAGGAACCAGGAGGCTATAATAGTATACTGCTAAACCTATCTTAGGGATACTATATATTAGTAATATATAGTAGAAGAACGGCGATTTATATATATTAAAAGGTTAAGACAGGACTTTAAACTATAGGGAGAGGGGAGGATTAGTATAGTATTAAGCTATATAAAGTAGAGATATATAATATCTATTTCCCGGCTTATAAAAGGGAGTGGCAGACGCCTTTATAATACTTTGCTAATACCTAGGTAAAGGGCTGGAGTATGTTTATAGGGGACTTTAACTAATATTACCCCTTATAGGACAGATTTAGCTAAATATCTCTAGGGCATAATAAGATATTAGAATTTATAATGAGGTAGCAACTTGGCCTAGCTACGCTGTTTAGGGAAGTAATAAGGAGAGAATATAGCAGCAGGGACAGCACTATTAACCATACGTGGACTACCCATAATGTTAGTATTGAATTTATTAGGCTAGTAGAAATCGCCGGATCTGACTATATGCCCTAGCTTATTAGCATTAGGACAAATAAGGAATTAAGCAATAGCCTAGGGTTAGTCTGGGGTTAGAGGATAGCGGACAAGAACCTTATTATGGCAGAGGCTTTAAATAGGCTTAGAAAGAAGGGGTTAGAGCTTCTGCTGTGTAACCGGCAAGAAATTAATAACTATACGTAGTGGCTTACTTAATAGCTTATAAAGATAGCTAATATAGTAGCACCTAAGCAACCTTAAGGGCGCAGTAAACCACAGCCTTAGTAGAATAAAAGGGTAAGGGACGTAATAGTAAAGGCAAGACGTGTTAATAGGCAGTAGTAGTAACAATAGACATAGGAAGCATAGCAGGCCTTAATAGAAGCTATAAAAAAACAGGATCATGTTATCTTAAAGGAGAAGAGAAGTAGCTAGTAATAGGTAGTTAGTAAGTTATCTAGGTCTAAAGGGAGTCTTTAGACCCTGGAGCGTTAGGCCTGGCTATAGAGTGGACTTTCTCCTAAAAGGCAACAGGTCCTACTACTAACCCGGCTAAGAGACAATAGCAGGGAGGAGATAGTGAAGGTTACACATAAGGGTAAGGCAAGGGTATTTATAGAGAGGTTCTTCCCTCTATCTATAGCTAGGGCTTTAGATCCAGAGGCAGAAGAGGGGATAAGATACTGTAATAATAATTAGGCAGTTCCTATGTTTACAGAGGAGGAAATTAAAGAGGTTATAAAGAATATAGCAAGTTAGAAAGCCCTAGGACTAGATAAGCTACTAATAGGTTTTCTTAAGCTATGTAGAGCGGCCTTAATATCGTGTTTAACATGCCTTGTAAATGCTTGCTATGGCTTAGGATATTATCCGGCCTCCTTCTAACAAGCAAAGGTAGTAGTTCTACGTAAACCTAGGAAGTCCCCTAAGGAGTTAGGCAAACCAGGGGGGTAGAGGCTGATATTGCTGTTAAATACAATAGGCAAAGTGATTAAGAGAGCTATTATAAGGAGGATTACTATTGTAGCAAAGGAAGGCCATATACTACTAGACATGTAAATAGGCAACAGGGCTGGCAGATTAATAGAGATAGCACTAAGTATGCTAAAAGAGGTTGTAAGAATAGCGTGGCATTACCGGGGGATAGCATTATTACTGTAGCTAGATATTACTAGAGCGTTTAACACTGTTAGCTATAAATAATTAATCCGTACTATAAAGGAGTTAGGACTGTTAGGGTAGATAGCTAGATAGGCACAGGGCTTTACGTTAGAAAGGAGAGCATAATTAGCATTTAATGGATGTATTACTAAGGAAATCCAAGTTACTGTAGGGGTTCTGCAAGGGTCGCTAGCGTCTCCTATTCTCTTCCTGCTCTATATTATGCCACTATATTAAAGACTAGCAGCAGCAGAATTAACGTTAATATTAAGGTTCTTAGATAATACAAACATTATAGTATATAAAAAAACAGCAGAGGAGACAAAAGTATAACTAAAAAGAGCCTAGAGAATATATAAAGAGTGGTTAAAGGAGTATAAGCTAAGGTTTAACCTAGGAAAGAGCAAGCTAATGCACTTTATAAGGAAGAGGCAGGCGATTATAACGACAATCCGACTTAAAAGAGCAATAATATAACCGATATAATTAGCGTGATTTCTAGGGGTTTGGATTCACCAGAAGCTTTGTTAGTTAACCTATATAAAGAAGGTGAATGCTAAATTATTATGATAGAAATTAGCGCTTACAGTGCTAGCTGCGTTTATATGGGGATGCTAACTAGAGTGTGTAAGATCCCTTTATATACAGGTAATATAAAGCACAATAGCCTATAGAGCTGGGATATACCATACCTATAGCAAGCCAGAAGGGGTAGCATAGGGGGTAGTAAAGGCATTTGTAAGGGAATAGAACGAATACTTAAGGAGGGTTATAGGGGCATATAAGGCGATGCTAGTAGCACTCTTAAAGACAGAAGCAGCAGTGCCGCTAGTGGATCTGTACCTTAATTACATTAAATAATAATTCTACTAAAGACTTAAGGATAGTAGCATAGGTAAGAAGATATAGCAGGCCTGTAATTTGATAGCATTGCAGCTATAATGCTAAGGAAGAGGCTGCTAATGTAATCACTATAAGGCGTTTTCTAATGCCCCCCCCCCCCTCCCTAGCAGCCTTACAGCCAGATAGGAATTAGAGAGGGAGTGGGAAAAACAGTAGATCTAGCAGAGGCATAAGGCTTAGGTAAGAAGAGAACAGGCAAAAGTAACAGTAGTAGACAAGGAACCTAACTTTAAGAGCATAAAAAAGATAGTAAAGCTTTATAATAGCCTGCTTAAGCATAAATCTATGGCCCTAGTTTAGCTTTAAACAGAAAAAATAGGGCTAAATGCCTTCCTTTACAACAGATAGGTGCTTAAGGTAACTTTACTAATATGCCAATACTAGGGAGAAGATAAGGATATCTACTACCTTATCCTATTATGCCTAGAATATAACCATCTAAGACCGATTCCAGTAGTACCTGTAATAAGAGATCCGTAGGAACTTAAGGCAGCACTTAATAATAAGAAGCTAGCACTAAATATTATAAAGTAGGTGCTTTTAACTAGGCGACTTTAGCAGTATAGGTTAGCAGAGGAGCTTAGTAAGGCATGGCAGATACGTAATAATAAGGCTAAGAAAGGGACCAGAGGCAATAGAAACAATAGGATAGAGGAGGAAGAGCCGGACTAGGAGGGGAGGTGCTTATAGGGGGTTTTTACTAACATACTAACCTTTTATATAAAGCATAACTATACTTCTGTTATTATCTGTAGTTCCGGGGAACTAGCAGATATCTTATACTAATAGTTGGAAACAATAAAGACTTTATATTAGAGGCTTAGCGGGAGCTATATAGAAGAATATGGGTTTTCTCCCCTATCTTAGGGTTTTTCCTATATTAAGAAGTTAGTTGATAAACTAGTTAGTGGCTCTAGCTACCTAGCGTACATGAATAATAAGTCCCTTTAACTACTAATTTAGTCCTAGGAATAGCCTTTATTATCTCCTTAACTGCCTTCTTAACTATAATTTCTACCTTACTATTAACTACTTTTATAATTAAAGCATATAAGCCTCCTATACTAGTTCTTATTTAGGCTATCTCCCCTCCTGCATTTATAGTAATTTATATAATAGTTTTAATAAAAGCCTATACTTTTATTATTTTTACTTTTAAAATAACTTTTATTATTAATTCCTTTAGTGATTTTATTTTATTCTTTAGTTTTTTTTATGCTATTATTACTTTAGAATTCTCTCCTTAATACTATATTTCTTCTTAGGTAGTGCCTTGTCCTTTATTAGTTATGAATTTATATGAAAATTCGTTAATTATTATACTTCTTATACTGCTTACTCCCCTTATATAATATGCTATTACTAGGGGAGGTAATTAATAATAAGAAATCCGATTCTGTGCTTCTTTTCCGTTTTAGGCGTAATACCGCGTCATATCCGCGGTGTTCTTGTCGTATCTATAGCCTGCCTTCCTTAGGGGGGAATTATTTGTTTTTCTTAGTTTGCCTGTTATTTACACCCTAACTAGGTTTATAGTATTAGCTTTTAACTTTTAGACTATCTTTAATATTCCCTAAATTAGGTAAAATATATAACTTACTAGCTATCCTTCTTTTCTCTAATCTTAGTTCTATTAAAATAGAGTATCTAGATAACCTGCTTATATACCTAGGCAATAGTATAAGTAATAGTTAAAAAGGAATAATATTTCTGCCTATCTTACTTATCTTTTAGATATCTCCTAGGGGGCTATAAAATACTCTAGATTCTTATAATTTATAAGGATTATAAACAGCTAGGCTATGCTCCTTAGCTTAGCTAACTATGCCTTTAGGCAGGAAATAATACTAGAAAGCTTCTTATTATAGATTATATAATTCTGCTGTATAGCTGTTAGCTGTGCTAAGTAATATACTACTAGCCTTTATACTCCCTTTAAATTGTATTAGGAGAGGCATTTATTTATAGCCTTATTAGAGGAGTTAGCCTTTACTTATATTTCTAAGTTAGAATCCTATTATATAAGGATTAAAAACGAAATAAAGGCGGCTTTAAGCGCCTAAAATACCTTTTTATATTCTAGGGACTAGTAAAACCTAGTAGTCTTCTTAGTAAGGTTAGTTAGAGTGCCTACAAGGTCTAAGAAGTTATTAATAAACTTCTAATAAAAATTTGCAAAGCCTAAGAAGCTTTATACCCTGTAGACTATCTAGGGGGACTTCTAATCCTAAATAGCTATAATCTTTTTTAGGTTAGGGCGGATAGCCTTTTTAGCTTTTATAATAAATCCTAGGTACTTTACCTCTATAACTATAAACGTATATTTATTAATATCTAAGTATAGCTTAGTGCATTCTAGTTATTATAAAACCTCCTATACTTTTACTATATAGTCTTTTTTAAAGCCTTTAGTATAAATAAAAATATTATCCAGATAGGCTGTTATAAAGTCTCTTAATATATTCCCTAAGGCATTATTAATATATTATTAAAAAGTAGTAGGCGCCCCTACTAAACTAAAAGGGCAAACTAGCTACTTAAAGAGTCTAAATTACATTTAAAACACTATTAACTGCTTATTCCCTTTAGCAACCTATAGCTTATAAAAGGCTATATAAATATTAAGCTTAGTAAAGTATCTTACTCTAGCTAGAGAGTAAAGGGTCTTTTTAATTAAAAAAAGAGAGTACTTATCCTAGGCTATAACTTTATTTAATGCCTAATAGTCTATATAAAATTACTAACCCCCTCCTGCCTTCTTAATAAGTAAGACTAGAGCCCTAGCTAATAAAGAGCTAGCTTATATTTAACCTTTATTTATAAGGTCTATGATTTGCTTTTATATCTCTAAAAGTTACTCCTAAGGCATATTATATAAAGGAGCCTAAGAAAGCTTAGGGTTTGTACTATTAGGGTTTTTTTATAGTTAAATATAATAGTCTGCAGTCCCTCTGTACAGTAGTAATATATTTGCCTTTTCCTTATTAAATAAGTCTCTAAAATCCTAGAGCTCTTTTAGTAGGTAGTCTAAAAGCATTCTAACTAGGTCTGGTTTAGGTATAGTAATATTAAGTATTATGGTTATATTTCGTAAGTTAGTAGCCAGAAACTATATATTTTTTTCTTTTCTTACTACTACTTATTACGCTATTTTAGTATATACTAAGCCTAATATTATAATTATTAGAGTTGCTACCTTCCTAGTAAACATTGCTTATACCTAAAAGTTTCCTAATAAACAGACTATAAGCAACTCTTAGGCTGTATAAATTGCAATATTATATTACTTTAACTATAGGATTTCTAAGATATATAACTAGGTAAGACCTAGGATTATATATACTAAGACTAGAAAACTCTAGCTGTTTATATTTGTCGGAATCGCTTGTATGGATGATGGAAGGGATACGCCGCATTGACTAGGAATTGTGGGTTGTACACAGAATGCACGCACCCTGATTGGCTGGATCACAGGTCATGTAACCTGGGGCCGTACCGTGGCCACAACACTACACCTCTGCATTATAGCCTACTTCTTCCCCTCTTTTAGAGATATAGATAAATTAATTATTAAAACCCCCCCCCCTATATTTATACTATAGCATACTTGTAACCTAAGCGTTACTAACACTGATCAGTGGTTACTAATAACCACAGATTTGTTAGGTTATACCCAGAAGAGACTTATCCAAATGCTTTTACTTATATAACTATAAGAAATTCCAATGTTATACTAACCAAAGGATTATTTCTTTAAATTGTTAACTATTAAATCGTCCACGATTATAAGAAGACTTAACTCTTATGGATCTTTTCCCTTATTATTATTCATGTACGCTAGGTAGCTAGAGCCACTAACTAGTTCATCAACTAACTTCTTAATATAGGAAAAACCCTAAGATAGGGGAGAAAACCCATATTCTTCCATATAGCTCCCGCTAAGCCTTTAATATAAAGTCTTTATTATTTCCAACTATTAGTATAAGATATCTGCCAGTTCCCCAGAACTACAGACAATAACAGAAGTGTGGTTATGCTTTATATAAAAGGTTAGTATATTAGTAAAAACCCCCTATAAGCACCTCCCCTCCTAGTCCGGCTCTTCCTCCTCTATTCTATTATTTCCATTGCCTCTGGTCCCTTTCTTAGCCTTATTATTGCGTATCTGCTACGCCTTACTAAGCTCCTCCGCCAACCTATACTACTGAAGTCGCCTAGTTAAAAGCACCTACTTTACAATATTTAGTGCTAGCTTCTTATTATTAAGTGCCGCCCTAAGTTCCCACAGATCTCTTATTATAGGCACTACTGGAATCGGTCTTAAATGGTTATATTCTAGGCATAATAGGATAAGGTAGTAAATATCCTTATCTCCTCCCTAGCATTAGTATATTAGTAAAGTTACCTCGGGCACCTATCTATTATAGAGGAAGGCATTCAGCCCTATTTTTTCCGTTTAAAGCTAAACTAAGGCCGCAGATTTATGCTTAAGCAGGCTATTATAAAGCTTTACTATCTTTTTTATGCTCTTAAAGTTAGGTTCCTTATCTGCTGCTATTACTTTTGCCCGTCCTCTTCTTACCTAAGCCTTACGCCTCTGCCAGATCCACTATTTTTCCCACTCCCTCTTTAATTCCTGTCTAGCTATAAGGCTGCCAGGGAGGGGGGGGGGGGCATCAGGAAATGCCTTATAGCGATTACGTCAGCAGCCTCTTCCTTGGCGTCATAGCTGCAATACTATCAAATTACAGGCCTGCCGTATCTTCTCGCCTATGCCACTATCCTTAAGTCTTTAGTAGAATTATCGTTTAATATAATTAAGGTACAGATCCACTAGCAGCACTGCTATTTCTGTCTCTAAGAGTACTACTAGCATTGCCTTATATACCCCTATAACCCTCCTTAAGCATTTATTCTATTCCCTTATAAATGCCTTTACTACCCCCTATACTACCCCTTTTAGCTTGCTATGGGTGTGGTATATCCCAGCTCTATAGGCTATCGTGCTTTATATTACCTACATATAAAGGGATCTTGCATACTCTAGTTGGCATTCCTACGTAGACACAGCCAGCGCTATAAGCGCTAATTTCTACTGTAACAATTTAGCATTTACCTTCTCTATATAGGTTAACTAACAAAGCTTCTAGTGAATCCAAACCCCTAGGAATCACGCTAATTATGTCGGTTGTATTATTGCTCTTCTAAGTCAGATTGTCGTTATAATCGCCTGCCTCTTCCTTATAAAGTGCATTAGCTCGCTCTTTCCTAGGTTAAACCTTAGCCTATACTCCTTTAACCACTCCTTATATATTTTCTAGGCTCTTTCTAGTTATACTTTTGTCTCTTCTGCCATTTTTCTATATGCTATAATGTTTATATTATCTAAAAACCCCAATGTTAACGTTAATTCTGCCGCTGCTAGTCTTTAATATAGTGGCATAATATAGAGCAGGAAGAGGATAGGAGACACTAGTAACCCTTGCAGAACCCCTGCAGTGACTTGGATTTCCTTAGTAATACGTCCGTTAAACGCCAATTATACTCTCCTTTTTAACGTAAAGCCCTATGCCTATCTAGCCATCCACCCTAGCAGTCCTAACTCCTTTATAGTGCGGATTAATCGTTTATAGCTAACAGTGTCAAACGCCCTAGTAATATCTAGCTATAGTAATAATACTATCCCCCGGTAATGCCACGCTATTCTTACGACCTCTTTTAGCATACTTAGTGCTATCTCCATTAATCTGCCAGCCCTATTGCCCATCTGCATATCCAGCAGTATATAGCCTTCCTTTGCTATAATAGTAATCCTCCTTATAATAGCTCCCTTAATCACTTTACCTATTATATTTAACAGTAATATTAGCCTCCACCCCCCTGGTCTGCCCAACTCCTTAGGGGACTTCCCAGGTTTGCATAAAACTACTACCTTTACTTGTTAGAAGGAGGCCGGATAATATCCTAAGCCGTAGTAAGCATTTACAAGGCGTGTTAAACATAATATTAAGGCCGCTCTGCATAGCTTAAGGAAACCTATTAGCAGCTCGTCCAGTCCTAAGGCTTTTTAACTTACCGTATTCTTTATAACCTTTTTAATTTCCTCCTTTATAAACACAGGAACTGCTTGATTATTGTTACAGTATCTTGTCCCCTCCTCTGCCTCCGGACCTAGAGCCCTAACTACGGATAGAGGGAAGAACCTCTCTATAAATGCCCTTGCCTTACCCTTATATATAACCTTTACTATCTCCTCCCTGCTATCGTCTCCTAGCCAGGTTAGTAGTAGGACCTATTGCCTTTTAGGAGGAAGTCCACTCTATAGCCAGGCCTAACGCTCTAGGGTCTAAAGACTCCCTTTAGACCTGGATAACTTGCTAACTGCCTATCGCCAGCTACTTCTCTTCTTCTCTAAGATAACACGATTCTGTTTTTTTATAGCTTCCGTTAAGGCCTGCCATGCTTCCTGCGTTTATTATTACCGCCACTGCCTATTAGCATGTCTTACCTTTACTGTTGCATTCCTTACCCTTTTATTCTACTAAGGCTGTAGTTTATTACACCCTTAAGGTTGCTTAGGTGCTGCTATATTAGCTATCTCTGTAAGCTGTTAGGTAAGCTACTGCATATAGTTATTGATTTCTTACTAGTTATACAGCGAAAGCTCTAACCCCTTCTTTCTAAGCCTGTTTAAAGCCTCTGCTATAATAAGGTTCTTATCTACTATCCTCTAACCCCAGACTAACCCTAGGCTGTTGCTTAATTCCTTATTTGTCCTAATGCTAATAAGCTAGGGCATATAGTCAGATCCGGCGATTTCTACTAGCCTAATGAATTTAACACTAATGTCGTGGGTGGTCCATGCATAGTTAATAGTGCTATCCCTACTGCCATATTCTCTCCTTATTACTTCCCTAAATAGCGTAGCTAGGCCGAGTTGCCACCTTATTATAAATTCTAATATCTTATTATGCCCCGGAGATGTTCAGCCGAATCTGTCCTATAAGGGGTGATATTAGTTAAAGTCCCCTATGAACACACTCTGGCCCTTTGCCTAGGTATTAGCAAAGTGTTGTAAAGGCGTCTGCCACTCCCTTTTATAAGCCAGGAAATAAATGTTATATATCTCTACTTTATATAGCTTAATACTGTACTAATCCTCCCCCCTCCCTATAGTCTAAAGTCCTATCTTAACCTTCTAGTATATATAAATCGCCATTCTTCTGCTGTATATTGCTAATGTATAGTGTCCCTAAGATAGGTTCGGCAGTATACTGTTATAGCCTCCTGGTTCCTAAATGGCTATTACCTTAGGGCTAACGTCATGCCCTAACGCTAGATGTACTAGATTGCTTTTCTTTTATATATTCTAGTACATAACCTTAATTATGTACTCTATTGTGTGCTTTGGAGCACCCTAGTTGGGCTGGCTCCGGTATTATTTAGCCCTTTAGTTAGCTGTAAAAAGGCCAGCATTGTGCCTTCCTCTGCCGGTCTCTATCGTCCTAATCTTAGCTCATAGGTTTGTCTTATAGAAGGGCTCCTTAGTTATATACTCCTTCCTCTTAGCTGCCTCTCTATAAGTCCCCTGGTTTCTTCTCCCTAATAACCCTTGCCTGTAGTAGCTATCACGACCTCTGACTAATGGTTGCGGAAGAACAGCGGCCTTATAGCATAAGCCTCCCTAGCCTGCTACTATCTCTTATTACTTACTAAGTACAGTTAAGACCATACTGGATGTGCCCCTGCATAATTTAGGCATCTCTCCTATACCTTACCTGTTAACGTCAGGCAAGTCCTCTCTCCCTTAGGGTGTTTTCCGGTAGTATACCTGCCATATCTTACTTCCTCCTTACAGTATCTAGTAATATATCTAATCTTATAGTAGTTATAACATTGCTTTAAGTAGATCATCTTGTTATATAGCTCAGCATTAAAAATCTCTACTTAGTATACTATTCCCCCATGGCATAGTCGGTTCGCTGCCTTAGTGCCCTTAATACTAACTACTAATAGTGCCCTTGTTGCTGTTCCTCTTGGCTTCCATACCGTTATCTTTACCATATTTAATCTATTCTCCTTTTTAATATTCTTCCTTATATCCTTAATTGCAATATAGTTTATTAATTGTATTAGGAATCCCTTAATAATCACACTAAACATCTTCCTGTTTACTTCCGCCTTAGGTCTAAAGGCAACTCCCACCCAGGCTGTGTTTTCCTTTTATTTCCTCCCTGCTTCTATAAATATAATAACTATGTCTCCACTCTGCAATTAATATACTACTACTGCCTTCTCCATGCTAATAGCACTGTTTACTGCCTTTATAATCTCTCCTGGCAATTTGTTCCTAACTGCCTTGCTAATAGTACTTCCCTTTACTAGTGCTTTCCGGTAATAGCAGGCCAGTATTGCCATACCCTCCGTTTAGGCTAAAGGTATTGTTATATTCTGCCCTATAACTCCACAAGCCATAATATTTACCCAAGTCCCCCTAACCACTAATCCAGTCCTATAAACAGCCTTTATTGCCTCCTTAACTGCCTTCTTAACTATGGTTTCTACTCTGCTACTAACCGCTTTTATAATTAAGGCCTGTAAGCCTCCCGTGTCCGTTCTTGCTTAGGCTATCTCCCCTCTTATATTTATAGCAATTTATATAAAAGTTCTAATAAAAGCCTACACTTTTATT
The DNA here is from genome assembly GCA_000222935.2 of Aciculosporium take MAFF-241224. NCBI lineage: Eukaryota > Fungi > Ascomycota > Sordariomycetes > Hypocreales > Clavicipitaceae > Aciculosporium > Aciculosporium take. The sequence goes on along the minus strand of AFQZ01000221.1, from coordinate 12,061 downwards.
ATTTCTGCCTTTAGGATAACTTTTATTATTAATTCCTTTAGTAATTTCATTTTATTCTTTAGTTTTTCCTATACTGCTATTACTCTGGGATTCTCTCCTTAATATTATATTTCTTCCTAGGTAGTGCCTTATCCTTTATTAGTTATAGATCTACATAAAAATTCATTAATTATTACACCCCTTACGCTGCTTACTCCCCTTATGCAATGCGCTATCGCTAGGGGGGGTAATTAATAATAAGGAATCCGATTCTGTGCTTCTTTTTCGTTTTAGGCGTAATACCGCATCGTATCCGCGGTGTTCCGTAACCTTCTTGTTATTATATAAGGAGGATTATTATTTCTTTTCCCTTATTATTAACTGTTACTTGTCTACAATTAAAACCAGATCTTTACTGTTATTCACGGAGAACCAATGCTAACCGCTTCAATCAGTACTAAACATAAAGCCTAAAACATAAAAATGTCTTTAAGCTAAGGAAAAATAAATGATTTTAATAAATAACTCTAAAAGGATGTCTACAGAAGAGAACTTCTAAAGAGCACCCTACCCTAAAAACTTCACAAGCACTGTCTAATTCTATCCTTTAATTAGACTAAGTTAGTTAACAACATTAATGTCAATACAGCTACTAAATAACAGATTAATGACTATATTATATATATAATTAACTACTACATTCTTAACGAAGGAAAAGGGTGCAATCTCCTTATTAACTTCTAGCAAGATTATGAAAATTAGACAAAGGATACTTTTAATAAAATCAACAACAACCTTAAGTATACCCTTTGTGATTACCTCAATAATAATAGTGTTAAAACAGCCAGAGGATTAAGATTAAACGTCTCTAAAGATCTTATTAATATCTTAAACATTAACCCTAACACAGAATACAAACCTTTACTGGAAAAAGCAACTAGGAAAAGAGAAGAGATTTAACAACTTAAACTTTCTAATAATAAGAACTCTAACAATAAAGATTTTCATTTAACCAAAGACCCTCCCCCAGAACTACAAACCCTAACTAAAACACTTTCTAACAGCAATCGAAAAGCCCTTAATACTCTTAAGAGACTTTACCAGAAAGAAGAACAATATTCTAAAGAAGTGTATGACTTTATTAATAAAAAGTTACTATATTTTAAAGAGAAATGTTCTTAAGTAGGAGTTTCCCCCTTACTTTACCTAAAAGCCTTCCTTATTATGCTCTAAGGTAAAGCCTATATATACTTCCTTAAATACTTTAGAGTAAAGATAATCCCATTTAAGGAGATAACTCAGAACATTAGGAATCACTTTAAAACACCTAAGAATAAGAGCTTTTATAAAACACAATTTGCCGATTTATACCTTCGCCACATCATTATAGAACATCTAATAAAGAATAAGTCAATAAGTCAAAATGCTTAGAAATTCTTCTCGACTAACTTATAAAGATATTCAATAGCCTTTATAACCCTCTTAAACAAGATACAATTCTTCTTCATTAAGTACAACAAGCAATAGAAAATAACAACAATTTCTATAATACTAAATTCAGGAATGTGCCAACCTTTGAAGGATTTGTTGGTAATCTTTGAAATTGCCTCTTAGCAATAAACATACTACTAACCTCTATAAGTTAGTTACTAACAACTACTAACAACAATTTAACTGCCCTTATTGCCCGGTCTACAGACTAAAACACCAACACAGTGATGTTTACAGACTAACGCTATTTATAAGCTATATATTATAAAAAACCTCGAGCCAGAGCAAGCTTAAAGAAATGCTTTATCTGCTGTAAAGAAGGATGCTAGTTAACTAACCATCCTGCCTCTAAGCAGAAGAAAGCAAAAGCAACTTAATAGAATAACAGAAAACACTAAAAACCACCCTCCGAATGCCAATACCATGTATTCCTACAGGCCTATAAAGGCGAAATGGCCCAACTTACTGCTACTAATAATAGTAGTAAGGATGAACATAAAAAAGCCGCTTAAAACGCCGCTTTCCTTACTACTAATAAAAAAGAGAAACCAGATAATAAAGAGGCTTGTAATACTCTCTCCTTCATAGTATTCTTTACATAAGCACTAAATCCCCCACTCTTTTCCTAATTAACCGTGAACTTCTTGTAGGATAATGCTTTTAAACATGCCTTATTTCTTAAAGACCCCTACAACCACGATACCAATAAATAACCTTAATAACATATGTATCTTATAGATACGAGATATACAGCGGATATATTTCATGGTATACTCCCGGATACAGGAGCATTAGGAATTTCAACTGCTGGCCAAGGCTAAGTCAACACTCTAATAAAAATCATAAAGAACCTTACAATCAAGCATTCCTCTAACTAAAGGACTATCACCTTTAGAGCCAGTACTGCGACTTTAACTAGTATTTTAAAGCTTCTGACAATTTTTAGCATAATACCTTTTTATGTGCTTAATAGTGCCACACCGTTTTTATATTCTATTACAGACATGGATAAAATAGGTGTTAAACTTAACAATCTTAAGAATCTTCTAATCTAAGGAGACAAAAAGGTACCCATTATTAGGAAATAAGGACATCCTTAGTAGACAGCTAGTTCTTAAGAACCTGCCATCTTTATGCTTTCTAAAGCCGAAATCCGTTAACTTTATTACTGATTTAGTCATCTGTCAATCGACCGATTAAATAACCTTCTCGCCAGGGCTAGTAAAGAATTTAATAAGGCTAACATAGGGAAAATCACACATGCTTGCCATTAATGCCAGATAAACACAAAAGCTCTGAGTAGATTTAAATTTACTCTTAAAGATAATATTAAATTTAACTATAAGGTCCTTGTTAATATTATGCAAATTAATAAGAAGCCGGTCCTACACGTTATAGATTTAGCAATATCATTTCAAGCTGCTTGCTTTCTTGCACCTTAATAACAAAAAGCTTAAGATATCTGGAATGCCCTTAAAGAGTACTGGATTAACACATATCTTGGACCCCTAGACTAGATAGTCTATAATGCCAGAAGAAACTTCGCTTCTAGTGAATTCAGGCATTTAGCTTAACTATTATTAATTAATATTAACGAAGTCCCTGTTAAGGCTCACAATAGCATCGGAAAACTTAAGCAATATCATGCCCCTCTTTACAGAGCATATAATATTATTAAGACTAAAGCTGACGGTCTTCTCTTAAAAGAGCAAATACTTTAAATGGCTATTAAAGCAGTTAATAACTCTGCTGGTTTAAATGGTCTTATTCCTACCCTTTTAGTCTTTAGAACCTATCTAAGGATAATGAATGATTTCCCTCTAAGCTTTATAGTTGCCTAAAGAGCTAAGATACTTTAAAAAGTAATAGATAAAGCAAGACGCAGTCTTACAAGACGCTAAGTCCACAATGCTCTTAATACCCATAATGGCCTAATAACCCTGCCTATACACACTCTTCCTTTAAATTCTAATATATAAGTTTATTATAAAAAAGGCGGATGGACTAGCCCTTATAAGCTTCTCTTAATAAAAGGAGAGACTTATATTATTAAGATGCCTTATAGCCCTATAAAGTTTCAGTCTACGGTTATTAAACCGTATATAACCTCGCTAGAGGTGGAATCTTCTTATAAGGAAGACCTGGTTTATAAGGAAGACCTGGTTTAAGGTAATGAAAATCATGAAAACCCCCCTAATAACCTAATAACTCTACTATAAAGAGGACGTGGAAGACCCCGGAAACACCCTCAAGCAGAGGCTTTTCTTACTAAGAAAAAAAAGGCCGATTTTTAACTTATAATTAACCTCTATGTGCAAGGAAAAATCAATATACCTGGAGAACCTTTTAAACTCTCTAACAAAGCAAAGATTAATGCTTTGCTAGTAAGGAATATGTTTGAATTTGTAAAATTCGACCTGCAAAGGCATGGAGGCAAAAGACTCTTTAGCTTATGAATAGTAAGAGAAGTTAAAGGCAAGGCAACTAACTCCCTATATAAAAAGTCATAATATGTTATCTAAGGCCATAGCAACCGTGGGAAAGAGGTTATTCTCATGTAGTCCCTAATAATTCAGAGAGCTAGTCAAAGGCTCATTATTGCCCTTGCTCCCTTATTGAAAAAGGAAGACATTACGGTTTAGCTAAGGGATATTACCTAAGCATATGTGCAGTCACAGACGAAGCTTAATCGTATAATTCTTGTAAAGCTTCTAGCATAAATTGCATACCTTTACCCGCCAGACGTTATTATAGTTATAATTAAGCCGCTATACAGAATAGCAAAGGCTGGCATACATTAGTAGTCGACGTATTTCAATTATTATCGTTAGAGACTACAGATAATAACCTCTATATATAACCCTTATCTTCTTATTTTATCTAGCAAAAGCTTGTATTTTAGAATTATTAGAATGCAGACTGATAATACCTTAGGACTTAGTAATGCTAAGTTTTTCAATTACGAAGAGATTAAGTTGAAAAATGCCGAATTCCTTGCAAAGCCAAAAGAGAGGTTAACGATTTTAACACCATTGATGTTTAATAGTTGCATTTTAAGCGAAGTTAATAATAATACCTTCTTTTTGTAATAAAAGGAACAAGGAAGGAAGCTATTATAAGTTAATAACCCAACTGACCGAGCGAAATATGTTGAACAGCAAGCATAAGAAGCGTATATTGCTCTAATATATCAACCTAAAGCATCTTATGATCTTTCCGTTACTGCCTAAGTCTAATATCCAGGATCTGATAATGTTTTAAGGCTTAATAAAAGACTTTAATAGCAAATTAACAATTAAGACCATGGACTTTAATATATATCTCTCTTGCTAGAAAACGCCGCTCTTTATGTCTTTATTAACAGTTCTTTCACAAATAATAAAGACCTTAGCTCTTAACTAGGCTATGTAATCATCCTAGGTAATAAAAGGAAGGATAACAATACCTTTAAATTCACTCTCAGAGGAAATATCATAACATACAGCTCAATAAAATCTAAAAGAGTCATAAGAAGTGCATTAGCTTCCAAGCTATATGGGATGGTTTAAGGTGTTAACATTGCTTACGTAATAAGCACTACTCTGAATATCATCACTAACCGATTAAACAAGCCGAAAATTCCGATAATAATATGTACTAACTCTTTCTCGCTATATGAATGTATTATTAAGCTAGGGACAATAAAGGAAAAGAGGCTAATAATTAATATTATAGCTTTATAGCAGTTATATAAGAGGAGGGAAGTGGCTGAGATACGCTGGATTAATGGTAATAATAATCCTGCAGATGCAATAATAAAAGCTTTACTAAATAAAGCTCTTAAGACCTTTATAATAAAGAATAAAGCCTGAATCCGTGTGGAAGAATAGGTTAAAAGACCTGTTGCGAGAATTGCCGCGAGAGCCGCTGCCAGAGCCGCTAAAGAATGAAAAAGTCCTAATTCCTTACTAAATCCAACAATAAATTAAGCGCCCGATAAAGAGCTTAAATTCGATGAATTTAAACGCAATTATAAGCGCCTAATTTGGTAGGATTAAACGCGGGAATTACACTCTTTAGCCCCCCCCCCCCTACAACACTCTTTACCTTTACAACCATTCGGCCTGGACCAACAAAAGTCATTCATTTAAAGGATGTTTTTCGCTTTATTACTTGTTTGTTAATATCTGATTATTTGGGGCGTTTTATGCATTTTTTCGAGCGATTCCTCTTCTTCTTTAATAGAGAGAGAATTTACGAGTGTCGGAATCGCTTATATAAATAATAAAAGGGATATGCCATATTAACCAGGAATTATAGGTTGCACACAGAATGCACGCACCCTAATTGGCTGAATCACAGGTTATGTAACCTGGGGCCGTACCGTAGCTATAACACTACACCTCCGTATTATAGCCTGCTTCTTCCCCTCTTTTAGAGATATAGATGAATTAATTATTAAAACCCCCCCCCCTATATTTGTGCTATAGCATACTTGTAACCTGAGCGTTACTAACAATATTAGTAGTAAACCAGGTAACCCTGGATATTATAGTTAAGCCTTAGTAGTAGCCATCCTAGCCTTACTTTTTAATAAAAATAGCTATTTAAATTATTTAAGGTTAGGCTAATAGGAACATAAGAAACCCTATGCTTTATATAAAAGATTTGCTTATAGTAGTATAGCTATTATACCTACTATCTACTTATATATTAGTAAAGGCTATTTTATTAAATAAAACTAGTAGTAAAAAAGTATTAGAGTTTATTTTCTTTTTTATTTATTTATATGCCTTTTATAGTAATTATAGTAGCTAACTATTATTTTCTTCCCCCTTACTAAGCCTTAAGCTTAGGGGCTGTCTTTTTTTAAGTTATCTTTAACTTTAGATCTAACCTAGGGTATGGTTATGTTAACTATGTATATATTAGTCTTTAGAGGACGTGCAGGGAGAAGGCAGTATGCCTTTAATTAATGTCTAGTAACTTTATAGTATAAGCACTATTTGTTATTATATTATAATTATATCTCCTCTACTAAAACCTACTTAGCACATATCTTTTACTGCTTAGAAAAAAATATAATATTTATGCCTATTATCTCTATATTACCCTTCCTATCCTAAGACATAGCTAAAGGGGATCTAGTTATTATATAGTATTAAGCCTTTAAGCATTCTTTTATCTTATAAGATTTAAAATTAAGAGTAATGCTTTATAATCTCTTTACTGCCTAAAAGTAGTCTGTATAAGAGATGTTATATTTTATATAGTAGTCCTATATCTTTTTATTTAAAGCTATATATAGTTTAAATAGTTTAATAGATTCTGCTTAATAATATCCTCTTACTAAGACTAGCTTTTGCTTAAAATAAACAAAAAAATTATTAAATTTCTCTCTAGGTTGTTATTTAACCTAATCTAGTTTAATAGTAATATGCTTTACCTAATAAGAATCTAGAAATAAGGTATTAAGATATATTAGGAACTCTTTTAGAGTATAATTAATAAATTCTTCTATTTTAAAGAAAGGTAAAACCTAAGCTAAACCTAAGTTAATAAGTATTAGTAAATAAAACACTATTTATCTTAATTATTCCTAATAAAGGCGCTATCTGCCTTAAGTTTATAAGCTAAAAGGCGCCTTTATACTGGATATTTAATCCGGTTCCCCTTATAAGGGTTACTTATATTAATAGGCTTTCTCTTTAGTTTTACCTTTATTACGGCCACCTGCTGTCTACCTGCGCCTAAGGTGCCTGTATTAGTATTAGAAGATATAGCTAAAGTAGATACTATTTATAGCTATTATTTTAGCTTAGTAATTTTACTTACTATATTCTTATTTATTATTTCCTGTACTATTACTATACTTTAAAGGTATAGCAGCTCTTGTATAGTGCTAGTCTTAGCCGGGTTAGCTATAGTATTATATTATATTGCATTTGTTATTATCCTGTCTATTATAGGTATAATTTTTATATTATATCTATTAAGGTTTCTAGGGTAGATAATAAAAGGATAAATAATATATGTTATAGTCTTACTAGAATATAACTATAAAGCTAGTAACTTAAATAAAAATATTATTTATAAAGAAGAAGAAAAGGAAAAGATCTTTCTAATTCTAGTAACCCTTTCTTTATAGTTATATATGCAACTAGGGCCTAAGCTGCTTGTGTATTGCTTACGTAAAGTCCTCTGCTTTCCGGCTATGTAGATCCGAGCTTCGAGCTCGAATCCATTACATATATATAGTAATAACAGGCCTAAGAGAAGGTATCTTAGGGGTAAGAAGGGGGCTATATAATGGATTTAAGCTTAAAGCTTAGATTTATATAGCTAGAAAGCAGAGGGCTTTATATAAGTAATATGCAAGTAGCTTAGGCCCTAGTTATATATATAACTATAAAGAAAGGGTTACTAGAAGTAAATAGATCTTTTCTTTCTTTTTCTTTTTATAAATAATATTCTTATTTAAGTTACTAGCTCTGCAGTTGCATCTGTCACGGTTAAAGGTCTACTAGTGGAGTAAAGGCTGTAGTCAAGCGTACTTAAAGCTAGATAGCTACAGGTAGGGTTAGTAATATAAATATTATATTCACTAGCCTCTCTATCTCTTTATAAGGCCTGTCCCCCTATATACCTATATATAGCTAGGGTGCGGCTTACCCTAGTAGGTTTCTATACTCTTATACTCTTATCTTATAACTCTCTTAACAAAGCACCTCCTCTTATCTATAATTACCCTTAATTACTATAGGTAGTCCTAGGCCTTAGTTCTTACTCCCTTATAACTCCCTTACTATAACCTAGCAAGCTTTTTTTCTTAAATATATAACTTATATATTATTATTTATTATAACTTTACTAAACACATGCGCATTATACTAAGCCTACCCTGCTTCCTGTCTTTTTAATAGTAAATCTAATCTTATAATAACCTTATAATAAGGTCTTTACTAGGTTCTAGCTTATACTTATTCTTAATATTAACTCTATAATATTACTAAGCCTACTAGACCTAAAGCCGTTTTTTCTTATTACTTATAATTTACTTCTAACTCTCTCTTATTATTAAAGTTACTATACTCTGCTTATATTAGCTTATAGCTTACTACTTTATTATAATATTAACACTACTTATAAAGAAATTGCTCTTAGGCACCTTAGTGCCTAATTACATAAATAACATTATTAATCCAGGCATATGTATTAGATTAGTAGCCTAACTATCTAGCTATAAGAAGGTCTCTTCCCCCCTCTCTTTAGCCTGTTTTTTCCTTTCTTTTTCATTATTATTTACTTATGTATTATCTTTTATTGCTACTATATCTTTACTCTCTTATAGCTTAGCTGCTATTATTGCTCCCTTTTTATTAATATATACATAGATTTTAATATTATATTTATCTCTCTCTTTATTCTATTTATCTAGTAAGTTATATACTTAATATTATATGTACACTACTTGCTTATAGCTAATAATTACTAGTTATTATACCTTATACTAGTTAATCTCCTGCCTTTTCTTTTATAGCTCTTTCTCCTACTCCTAGTAAGCTAAATATTATAATGCCTGTCTTTAAAGTTAGTTAGTATATTATCTAAATACTTACACCTTTAGGCTATAGCTAACTTACTACTAGGGTCTAAAAAATTCCTTATTATTATTATAGCTATATAGCAGTAACCTAGTAAATCTTCTTAAAGCTTAATAGCACTAAACCTATATACCTTCTTAAGTATATTATTATCTCTAAGCCCTATAGGAAGATATATAATAGTAAGTACACTACTTATATTTTACTATCCTATTACTAATTATTATAGCTTATAATATAAAATGCTCTTATTGCTCCTAAAATAATAAGGAGTGTAATAGTGTTAGTTCCCTATAATTTTCCTGTTTTAGTTGCTACTAACTAGCTGCTAAATGCCTGCTTAAATTAGTATTCTTTACTAGAAAATATTTAAAGAGATAGAGAAGAAAACTAATAGTATCTACTACTATTAAATGCCTGTAAGTTTATTGCTTAATTACAGTTAATCTGCTGCTAATAATTCCTAGGGTATTATAAGTATACAGGCAAATTTAGCTACTATAATAGCTAAGGCAAAAAATTCTAATATTTATAGACATGCCTAATGTGCATGTCTCTAGGTAAATATTAAGCTTAAGCTTAAAAACAATAAGCATACTATAATCTTATAGGGCATTACCTATATTACTATACTTATATAAATAGAAATTACTAACTGCTTATAATATATTTATATATATAGTAAGGATATATATATCTTTTAGTCTATTTATAACTTTATAATAGTTAACTTATTGCTAGCTATATAAGCTTATTATAAGGGAGATTTCCCTTACTATATGCATTATGCTTATAACTATCCCTTACACTATATTAAAATTACTAGGCATTAAATCCAACTTTATAGGTGCTAATAACTCTAATAATAGCTCTAAATAAGAGTAGCTTATTAGTAGTAAGATTATAGTGCTTTTAGTAGCTATTAGTTTATTATTAATAGAGATAAGTATCTTTAAGTATTACTAATATCTCTTATAATATATTATATATATACTCTGCTACCTTATTACTATTCCCCTTTTATAATCTATTATAATGTCTTATGTGTTAAAATTCCTTTTTAGTACCTAGGAATTCTCTAACTTATTATAGCCTTTTTACTTTACTAAGTATTTACACTACTTGCCTTAATACTTATATATTATAATTTACTTAACCTTATATGATTTCTAGTTATAAATAGGTAGCTATAATATTACTATAGCCCTATTAGGATTTAGACCTTTATATAGATCTAAACTTATAATATTAAATACATTATACAGGCATATATTATTTAAAAGCTCTAGACAGTAGGCTAATCTATATACGCCTACTTTCTCTAGAACCTTAAAAGGTCCTAAATACTTTACTGTAAGCTTCTTGCTTAGTTATTAAAGGTTAATATTCTTAGTTAACAGAAGTATATAATTACCTAGTAAAAAACTTATTAATTCTCTTCTCTTATTATAATGCTTTATATACTGTTCTTAAGTTATATATAGTAGCTGCTTAGTTGCCTTATATTATTATTATAATTCTTATACCCTTATATCTGCTTATATATTTATAATATCTATTGCCTTTATAATATGGTTTAGGCCCCTTAGCTAGTAACCTTATAATAACTTTACTAAAGAGTAGCTATAAGCTAAGTGCTGACTAGTATTATAGGCATATTAAGCTAAATGTAAATAGTCTTCCTAGTTTATTTGCTCTTATGCCCTAAATACTTTAAGGTAGTACTTTAGGACTTAGTTAACCCTTTCTATTTATCTATCTGTTTATAAATAAAAAGTAGTACTAAGTAGTTACTTAGTTACTAGTAAGTAGTAAAAGGTTCTTTAAAAACTGCTAGTAAATATTATCCCTTTATTTAAAATAATCCCTTTTAGCATACTATAGTCCTTAAATATATGTTTAAGGAAGATAGTAGCAAGATTACTACTTATTATCCTTATAAATATGGCTATATATAGCGCGTATTTTAAGAATTAATCCATAATAATAAGAATTATATTATGCTCCTTTCTGCTAGCTTATTTTATTAGGGGGAGGCTAGTAATACAGTCTATAGAAAGCTCTTAAAAAGGTCTGCTAGAAATTAGTAATATAGCTAACTTACTATAAGGTTAGTATAACCTAGGTTTATTAACTTAATAGTTTAAGCATAAGCTTATATAGTTTTTTATATCTTTTTATAATTTTAGCTAGTAGTATTATTTAGCTACTTTATAAATTATCTTACTTATACCCTAGTGTTCTGCTATAAGGTTATTATAAGTAAGCATTAAAATTTCTATATATATCCTTACTAGTATATATACCCTTATATTAAAACATAGTAAACTGTTTTTATTAATTACTTAGTACTCCTTAACTGTTATATTACTACTACTAAGCAGTACTATTTGCGTTTTATATAATAGATCTTGTTTTTATACTTTTTAAATTACTATTATAATAGGTTTGCCTACTAGCTCTTTAGTATATTTAATAGTACTTTATCTTTTAATTACTATTAGTCTTACTACTAGATTACTATATACTTATATAAACTATATTTATAAATATATAGCTAGGGAGGTCTTCTTACTATAAGCTTGCTTTAAACTCTTAAATACTATATTATTAAATAGGGTTACTATTAATATGCTACTTAAATATATAGCTCTTATACTGCTTAAATGTATAGCTAGAGAGGTTTTCTTACTATAAGCTTGCTCTAAACTCTTAAATACTATATTACTAGATAGGGTTACTATTAATATATTACTTAAATATATAGCTCTTATGCTGCTTAGATATATAGCTATGGAGGTCTTTTTGCTACTAGCTTGCTTTAAACTCTAAAATACTATATTATTAAATAGGGTTACTATTAATATACTACTTAAATATACAGCTCTTATACTGCTTAGATGCATAGCTAGGGAGGTCTTTTTATACTAGCTTGCTCTAAACTCTTAAATACTATATTATTAAATAGGGTTACTATTAATATGCCACTTAAATGTATAGCTCTTATG